>JAXQQM020093046.1:0-106516 GCA_034641835.2 Pinus albicaulis
AATTTCTCTAGAAAATGCCATAATATCAAGCTAACCATGGGGGAATACGTATTCAATAGTCCAATGCTTTCCATTCCTATGGGAGGTGTTGATGTTGTACTAGAGTACAATGGTTACAATCTTTGGGGACGGTAGCTTTTAATTTTCAAGAACTTTTCTTGAAATTTTTTTCAGAAGGAAAGGAAGTCGAATTACGGGGTATTGCAGAGAAGCCGGGAAATATAATAAGCTCTAATGTTATGAAAAACATTCTAAAGAAAGAACAATGAGGCATAATTGCACAATTATGCTCACTAGAAGTTCCAACATCAAAATAATCTATTTCTGCATATCTCCAAAAAGTCTTGGACAATCATTCCAAGGTGTTTGAAACTCCCAAAGGACTCCCACCTATTCGTGATCATGATAATGCTATTCATTTGATTCCAGGAAGTATTCCTCCAAACATAAGGCCTTATAGATATCCTTATGTCCAAAGGAGTGGAATTGAAAGTATGATTGTAGAAATGTTAGAGGCGGGTATAATTCAACCTAGTCAAAGTTCTTTCTCTACTCTTGTAGTATTGGTACACAAGAAGTATGGATCATGGCGCATGTGTTCGGATTATAGGGAGCTCAACAAGCTCACCATTAAAGATAAATTTCCCATTCCTGTGATTGATGAATTATTGGATGAATTACATGGAGAAATTTATTTTACCAAGTTGGATCTTCATTCAGGATATCATCAAATTAGAATGAAGGTCAAGATATTCCGAAACAAGATTTCGAACTCATGAGGGTCATTATGAATTTTTGGTCATGCCTTTTGGCCTTACCAATTCACCTTCCTTCTACATTTCAAGGGTAGATGAATCTCCATTTTCAAACCCTTCCTTAGAAAATTTGTGCTAGCATTTTTTGATGATATACTAATCTACAACAGGTCTTGGAAGGATCATGTTCAACATGTTGACAGGGTGGTCAAACTATTGGAAGAGAAACAATTATATGCAAAAACATCCAAATGTTTCTTTGGAGTACAACAGGTGGAATATCTGGGTAATATTGTATCTTATGAGGGTGTTAAGGTAGACCCTAACAAAATTAAAGCTATTAAGGAATGGAAAGTCCCCACAAGCATAAAGCAGTTGCGAGGATTTATCGGGTTAACAGGGTATTATCACAAGTTTGTTAAGAATTATGGCAGAATAGCAACACCTCTAACAATATTATTGAAGAAAGATGCATTTTCGTGGACCCCTGAAGCAACTAAGGCCTTTGAACATCTTGAAGAGGCAATGTGCCTAGCACCGGTCTTAGCTATGCCAGACTTCACAAAAACCTTTATTGTGGTATGTGATGCCTCAAAAAATGGAATTGGTGTTGTTTTAATGAAAGAAGGAAGACCCATTGCTTTTGAAAGTCATCCAATCAAAGGAAAGTATTTACAGAAACCTATTTATGAGAAAGAAATGTTAGCAATACTGCATGCACTAAAGAAATGGTGAACTTACCTAACGGGAAGACACTTAAGGTAAAACCGATCATGATAGTCTTAAACACTTTTAACAAAGACTTGGAGACTTCAAGTCATAATATGATGCAGAGTGTTGTCCTTGATGGCAACCCACTTGATAGAGTGTTGTCCTTGAATGGAAACCCACTTGATGAAGATGATGGCAACCCACTATGAAGTTGTGCTTGATAGAATATGTCTTGACGAACTTGTTAAATGATGTAAATCCGATGTATCTACAGTGAGTACAGAAGGTAATGAAGAAAGGAATTCAGTATGTGCTAGATATATGATGAAAAGAGTATGTCTCAAGGCATACGCGGATTTGTCTAGGAGAAGTCGCGTATGCACGCGGGAAATAACGTGACAAGTCGCGTATGGGCAAAAGCGCTCATAAAGTGCAAAACCAGGGGTAACCACCATGGTATTGACCCATTGTATTGGGTAATGATTCGTCTAAATGACCCCGTCCAGGAATACCATCGGAAGTAATGTGGTTTTTGCTCATGGTATTGAAAAAGGGTAAACCTATATAAGGAGAAAAATTCATTGTGCAAATCATGGTTGTGGGTGCAAGATGTCTGAGCTTGAATGAATACTTTCCAAGTGTATCCGAATGGGAAAGGGTTATAGTTGAACATAGATCTGGAAATGTACGCGATGCACCAATGAAGAAAAATGATGAAGAAGGGTATCTAGATCTTAAACATATTTGTACTTGCCGGATCTCATTGGTGGAATGATTAGATCCGAGATGAGGCGAACATCTCCGTCCGAAGTAAAAGGCAAAATTGTGTGATGTGTCCGTTCGAAGAATTGCAATGACCTAAATATCCGAAGAACCATACGCTAGTTCGACGCAGAGGACGCGCGTATATACGCGGCTTAACTGAAGAGAAAGCGCGTATGCGCAGTAAAATTGGCTCTGTATTATGTACAGAAGTATACGCGGGTTTGCATGGTAGAAGACGCGTATATACGCGGCATCAGTAAAAGGAAAGCGCGTATGCAAACCAGGCTCGCCGGGGCTACGCGGGGGCGGGAATGTCCGATCTCGTTCACCGTGACATCGTTATCCGTATTCTGCGCTTTGAGTTGTCTCGTATCGCCTTGGATTGTATGATTGAGCTTAAATGTGTGGAGTGGGTCCAGTCCGAAAATATGATGAAAAGTGGCCTACAAGTTGTGCTCTATTGAAGCTGTTGGATCCAGTATGAAAATTGATGAAACATGGTCCATGGTGGTGCTGAGGGTTGTAGCCTTCAGTCAGGGGGTTGTAGCTCCCTTCTAGGTGAGGCTGGTAAATGAGAGCAGGGGGTCGTAGCTCCCTTCCAGGAGAGGCTTGGGAACGAGCGGCGCAAGTGCTCGCGTGTCGTGTGAGGCCGCGTCAAGACACATGTTGTAAGATGTTTTCTTTATAATAAAATATTGAAGGCCGAGCAACCGCAGCGGTGGTGGTTTTCTCCCCGACTCCTGTTTCCACCTAAAAATCCCGGTGTTCATGTGTGATGCTTATGTGTGATGGTTTGTCTTATTCTGTCGACATGTTTACTATTTACCGAACATCTGATGAATGAATGATGGAATGATATATGTGAAGAATTAATGGCATAATTAGATCTCTGTGTATACGCGAGTTTCATAAAGGGTATCCGCGTATATACGCGAGTATGTATCAGTAAAGTAGCGTATGGGTTTTAGAAGTAAGAAAAAGTGAAAATTTTTTAGTATGCCCTAAATACTGATTCACCCCCCCCCTCTCAGTATTTTTCCCAACAATTGGTATCAGAGGGGGTCCTTCTGCAGAAGCTTGATCGCTTGAAGGAGATCCGTCGCAATGGGAAGTCACGAAGGAGTAATGTCTATAAAGCCATCTCTATTCAATGGAAGCAATATGATATTCTGGAAGGTACGAAAAAAAGCATATCTGCAAAGTCTTGGTGCAGAAGTATGGGCAATCGTGGAAGAAGGTTATCAATATCCGGCAAGTATTCCTACTGATGCGGAAGAAAGGAAGAAGTATGAAATCAATGCCAAAGCAAATAATGTCCTATTAGGAAGCATGTCTCAATCAATTTACAAAGTGATGGCCTAATGGCCAGAAAAGAAATATGGGACAAAATCATTCTAGGTTATGAAGGTGATGCAAAGGTAAAAAGTGCTAAACTCCAAACTCTCAGAATTCAATATGAGAATCTAAAAATGGATAATGAGGAGAGCATTGCCAATTTATTTTTACGTCTTGATGATATTGTAAATCATATGAGAAATTTGGGAGAAACAATAACCGAATCTACTTTGGTTGAGAAAGTCTTAAGATCACTAACGACAAAATTTGAGTCAAAAGTTTCTGCTCTTGAAGAAAAGCAGGATCTTCAAAATCTTACTGTGGTTCAACTTCATGGTTTCCCACCGTTTTGAAATGAGAAAAGGAGGATCATCTGAATTCAAAGAAGTCGTCTTTAAATCTTCTACAAAAGGAAAAGAAGTACAAGAAACAGAAGGATCAGGGTATGTTTCAGAAGAAGATGAGGTAAATTTTGTAAAGAAACTCCAACTTGGCACTGGAATGTTCAAAAGTAAGCTTCCTTTCAAAACGTTTTTCTTGTGGAAGAGTTGGTCATTAAGCTGCTAAGTGTCCTCATAAAGAAACACATTAAAAAGGAAAGGAAGTAGCAAGAAGAAATAAGAATCGGTTTAGCACTAGAAACAATTACTATACTCATGAAGATAGTGATGGGTTATTAAACAGTGAAGAAGAATGTGAACAAGATATTAGACTTCTCATGGCATTTGAAAAAGAGTCTAGGGAAGAAAAATATACTTTTATGGATGCTCTAGAAGACAATGATTTTCTTTAAGAAAACAATCAGCCAAAGTAAGCCTAGAAGAAAAGAACATAATCATAGAGAGACTCTTGGAAACTTCCTTGAAGCAAAGGGAAAAACGCATTGAGGAATTGGAGTGTGAAGTAGTAAGTCTAAGGAAAGATAATGAGAAAGTGAAAATTCTCAATCGTAGATTTGCTAAAAGTTCAGAAACCTTGGATGAGATTATCAAGGTACAACGGTCTCCTTTTATAAAAACAGGTCTTGGATATACTGGGGAATCTTCTCAGAAATCAGCACCAAATTCTCTAAAAGCAGCCACTGCTGGTTCTCTACATTCAGCCACTCAGCAAGAGAACAAAGGATCTTTACAGGTAAAGCAAGATCACCTCAATTCAAGAAACACTAACAGGGATATCTTTCAAAATGGCTACAACCAACAGGTAAAGTCTAATAGAAGATTTCATGATCACAGAAATTTCTACTTCAATGGTCAATGTTTCACATGTCACAACTTTGGTCATAAAGTTGTTCAATGTGTTGCATATAAAACCATCATGACAAGAGAAGCAAGAAAGAAAAATATGAATATTGAACCAATGAAGAACACCTATAACAACTTTTCTCCTCTTCAAAACGAATTTGAATGTACTTATTGCAATAACTTTGGTCATGAAGAATCTGAATTCAGGAGCAAGGTCCATCCAAAAGAACATGTTCCCTCAAGCTCTAAAGTGTGGAAAAAGAAAGAAATACCGGTTGAAAATTGTGGGATAGAGTTATTTGTAGAAGGTGAAGAAAATCAATGGTACATTGATAGTGGGTGCTCAAGACACATGACAGGTGACAAAAGCAAACTTTCAGTATATATTGCCTGGAAAGAAAAACATCTTCTTGAGGCCTCACTATGTCCACTGTAACAATACATGGTTTTAAAAGCATGGTGAAGGCTAAAGATGTCATGTACGTGGATGGATTAAGGCATAACCTGTTAAGTGTTAGTCAAATGTGTGATCAAGGAGCAGAAGTGGTCTTCAGTTCCAAAGAATGTGTGGTTCGTGATCTCGATACAGGTAAAATCATTATAAAAGGAAAAAGAAATCCAAGCAACCTGTATGTACTAAACGGCATAGATCAATGTTACTTGAGCAAGTCTTCAGAAAATTGGCTATGGCATAGAAGGCTGGGGCATCTGAGCTTCTCTCAAATCAACAAAGCAAGCATACTTCAAGCTGTTCGTGGTCTTCCCAATATTAATCTACCAGAAAGTATCATATGCAAATCTTGTCAATTCGGTAAGCAGACCAGAGTACGATTTAATGCCAAAGAAGGATCATCAAGTGAGCCTCTTGAACTTATTCATACTGACATATGTGGACCTATGAAGAAAAATTCACCACGTGGGGAAGAATACTATATCTTATTTATTGATGATTACTCTAGAATGTGTTGGATCGGGCTCATTAAACACAAAGATGAAGCATTTGAAAAATTTCAAATCTTCAAAGCATTAGTTGAAAATGAATTAGATCTAAAAATCAAGTGTCTTAGATCTGATCGAGGAGGAGAATATACATCAAATGAATTCTTTGAATTTTGTGAACAACATGGCATAAAAAGACAATTCTCTGTAGCAGGCACTCCACAACAAAATGGTGTAGCAGAAAGAATGAATAGAACAATTCAACAAATGGTGAGAGCTATGCTTGATGATTCTGAAACTCTTGACATGTTCTGGGGTGAAGCAGCACATACAACAGCTAACATTCTCAACAAGGCACATGTTCGGGTAAATAGTGACAAAACTCCTTATGAACTCTGGTATGGTAATTCTCCCTCTGTGAAGCATTTTAGAGTTTTTGGAAGTAAATGCTTTATCAAAAATAATGATGAAAAGCTTGGCAAGTTTGAACCTAGACTGGGATAAGGGATATTTCTTGGTTACTCATCTTTCAAGCAAAGCATACAAATGTTACAATAAAAGTGTCAAAGATTGCTGAATGTGTTGATGTTGTTATCAAGGAGTCTCCCCGTAACTCCTAAAGAAGAAAAACAAACAAAATAAGATGATGGTGACCTATGTCCTTCTACATCAAATGATATAGAAAATGGATCCAATGAAGAACTCAAGATGATCTATCTGGAAAGCTCCATCCGTGATATGCAAAAGAATATCCCGAATCTCAAATTTTGGGTGACACAACTGGGAGTACTTAACAAGGAGAACTCTTGTGGGATCTTTCTAATCATCCGCACTTCTATCCACAATTGAACCACACAATGTCAACTTGCTTAGCAAAGATGAATGTTGGAGGCAAGCCAGTGAATGAAGAGCTTGGATTAAATTGAAAATGACACTTGGGAATTGGTACCAAGACCATATGATAAAATGTCATCGAACTAAATGATTTTCAAGAACAAGTTAAATGAAATGGGGATGTTGTAAGAAACAGTTAGATTGGTCCGTAAAGGGTATACTCAACAAGAAGGTATAGGTTTTAAGAAAATTTTCTCCCGTAGCTAGACTTGAAGCCGCAGAATGTTTTCGCTTTTTCAAGTTATCAAAAAATCAAAGTCTATCAAATGGATGTTAACCGCTTTCTTAATGGTGATCTAGAAGAATAAGTATATATATAGAACTAGAAGATTCATTTGGGAAATGATGCAAATCTGTCGACTTGCGCAGCTTCTATATGGTCTCAAACAAGCTCCAAGGGCTGAATATCGACTACAAATATCTTCATCAATAATATGGATTTTCAAAGGGTCTGTTTATAGAAATTTGATACATTAAAGCTGAAAAAATGATAAATTATTGATTGTGGTTTTAGAAGTGTTAGATGATATCATTTTTGGAGTAATGAAGAACTTTGTCAAAAATTTGCTTCAGATTATGCAAAGAATTTTCTGAAATGTCTTACTTGAGAATTCAACATTCTTCGGTTATAAGCATCAAACCAGCAGATGGCATGGATCTTCATCACAAGCAAAATATCTTAAGCAAATCAAGAAGTATGGCATGGAAGAATGCAAACCTCGCGAGTACACCAATGATAACTGGATGCAATCCCGCTCTTATGATGATTCTCCCATGGTGAATCAACCAGAATAGCGTATCAATGATAGGAAGTCTACTTTATCTCACCGGAACTGTGACTTACATTATGCATGGAAGTGGATTGTTGGATGATCCAGCCAATCCAAAAGAGTCTCACCTTCAGCCAAGTAAAAGAATTTTCAAATATCTTCAAGGAACTCAAGACCTTGGTCTATGTATCCAGTTAACATCTTACTCTTCATTCTTACACCGATGCAGACAATGGAAGTGTTGATGACTGAAACGACTAGTGGTGGCAGCCCACATGGGACCCTAGTATCTTGGTTCAAAGAAGAAGCAAAATTCTATTGCCTTATCTACATCACTGTAAGGTATGGCCGCTGATTCGTTGCACTCAACCTCGGATGATGCAACCTAAAAGATTTTCAAATCAAATGTACACCTCCGTCCCCAGCTATGACAATACAAGTGCCATCGCATTTCAAAGAATCCAATTATGCATTCAATATCACATATTCCTGCATCAAGTATCACTTTACGAGAACAAGTACTTGAGCAAAAGGTAGTTGGAGTATGTTCCCTCCAAAGAACAAGTTGCCGATATCTTTACCAAACCTCTGCCTCTGTGTGAAGCGTTCGAATATCTCGAGACAGAGCCGGGAGTACTGCTACCAAAAGAACAAATCTACATAAATTCAGAAGATTAAATAGGATACGCGGGTTTCCTAAAAACACGCCACAGACATACAAATTCATGCAATTTAAAATCGCGATATCCGATCACGGTCACCTTTGCTTCTCGATTCCATTTTCAAAGACAAAATGCAGTTATTGACACAGTATCTCTTATACTATTTGGTATTTCGTGTGTTCCAGCCTTCTCATAATTCTATTTCTCATGTTTTGATAAAGATGCCTTGATGATTTGTTGATGAAAGTGTTCAGATGCTCAAACTAAGGGGGAGCCTGAACTATGGAAATGATGCTGATGAATGTATCTGGTGAGAATTAGTTGTTGTTTGTGACATGTAATCGTTGGCATTATGGTGGTTCGACACATGATCTTTCTTGAGGATTCTGGTGTTGCGTATTTTTGAAAAGGTCTGTTGAGACCCATGATGTAAATTTGTAATATTCCACCATGTGATGACTATTAATTTTGAAACCCACTTGGTTGGGGAGCCGAGTTGAAATGTGTAAACCCACTTGGTTGGGTACTTGAGTTTCATATGTAAATCCACTTGGATGGATTGGATGTAAGTATGAGTAATTGGTGATAGGAAAGTCATAGAGTCATGTACTTCATTGAAAATATGTTTGAAGATTCAAAAGATGAACTCAGTGGGAGCTTGGTCACTTCAAGACATATCAGATTCACAGAACGCTTCTTCCACATGAGGAGAAAAGGGGAGAGTATGTTGGTTTTGATCCACCCTTTGCCTGATGTCAAAGGGGGAGAGTGACATGGTGTTTGAATGAAGAGAAAGAATGGTGTCAAAAATGGGGAAAGTGACATGGTGTCATTATATTCTTAATGTACCTATTCCTGCTTAAGACTGTCGACCATCGTACACATCAAGTCCAAAGGGGGAGATTTTGGCACTATGATGCGTAGTGTTGTCCTTGATGGCAAACTCACTGAATGAAGATGAAGACATGAGACTGTTGACATGTGTTGTCCTTGATGGCAATCCACCTCGATGAAGTTATTCTTGTCTTGATGGACTTGGTAAATGATATAAATCGATGGGATATGATGTTTGTTACAATATGGTGCCGAGTGTTGTCCTTAAATGGCAACCCACTTTGATGAAGATGATGACAACTTACTTGATGAAGTTGTAATGATAGAATATGTCCTTGATGAGGTAAATCTAATGTATCTACAGATAATACTGTATGCAATGAAGAAAGAAATTCACACTATGCTGGATCTATGATGAAAAGAGTATGTCTCTCTAGGAATACGTGATATGTTCATGAAGTCGGATACACCAGGAAATAACGTGATGTAAGTCGCGTATGGGCAAAAAGCGCTTTATAAAGTGCAAAAACCAGGGGTAACCACTTATGGTGGCTGACCCCATTGGCTGGGTAATGATTCGCTTCCAAATGACCCCGTCTAGGAATACCATCAAGTAACGGGTTTTGGCCTCGAATCTAAAAAAGGGTAAACCTATATAAAGAGAAGAAATTCATTGTGCAAATTATGATGAGGGTGCAAGATGTCTGCGCTTGAATGAATACTTCTCTCTCAAGTAGATCTAAATGAAAAGGGTTACAAATGATTGGATAAATCTAATGTATGATGCACTAATGATGAAGAAGGGATCTAGATCGAATTGTACTTGTATTTTCTAGATCCATGTATGTGGAATGATTAGATTCCGTGATGAGGCGAACATTTATCCTCAAGTAAAAGTATCAATCAACCGAATATCTCATCTAAAGAAGTTTGCATCTCTCAAAATGGTTGAAGAAACATACGCTAGTTCGCTTGAGACCCAGCGCAGAGACACGCTCGATGAAGAGAAAAGGACTGGCAATTGATGAAATTGGTTCTATAATTTGCACAGAGGCATACGCTTTGTTTGTGGAATGGAAGCTTACACGGGGCTTAGATATCAGCAAAGGAAAGCGTATGCAAACTAGGTTTGATGTAAAACTGTGGTAAGAAATGTCTCGATCTGCTCGATGTGCTTCTTCTATCTATAGTCTAACAAGCTCGAATCAGACGGCTTTGGTTGTTTGTTTGATTGAAAAGTATGGAGAGGTCCAAATCAAAACAGATGAAAGTGGCCTAAGCAAGTTAGTTCTTTTGAAGTTGTTGATCCAAAGGTAGAAAATTGATGAAACATGGTCCAAGGTGGTGCTGAGGGTTGTAGCCTTCACTGGGGGTCAGTGAGCTCCCCTTCCAGGTGAGGTCAAAATCCAGATCGTGGGGTCGAGTTCTTCCAGTGGAGAGGCCCAAACGAGCCAGGTGGGTGGTGCCTCACGTGTCGGGTAGAGTCCGCACCAGCACATATGTTGTAAGATGTTTATAATAAAATATTGAAGGTCGAAAGCAATTACAGCAGTGGTTTTCTCCCGACTCTGGGTTTCCACCTAAAAATCCCCGTGTTCATGTGTGATGCTTTGTGTGATGATTTACTCGCTCTTACTATTCATGCCTGATTGCTTGATAAAACATACACAGAATGAATGATGTAATGATTTAAGTGAAGATCTAATAACATAATTAGATATCTCGTATACGCAAGAGTTTCATAAAGGGTGAGTCCGCTAAGACACACACACTGTTTGCAGCAGCGTATGGGTTTTAGAAGCAAGAAAAGGTAAAAAAGTTTAACATGCGTGAAATACCTATCTGCTCCCCCTCTCAGTATTTTTCCAACAAAAGATAGATACAATCATTAAAATGATGCATATACTTGGCACACAAGAGGAAAAGACAAAGTTGAGGTTGGTGTTGGTTATTCAAAAACAACCTATACTTTTTCCTTGGGAAGAACAAAACTCACTACTACAAGGCAAGAACAAAAAAAAAATAAATATGCATGATGATCAGATTGAAAAGAAGATAACGAAGAAAGCTAAATTCAGTACTAGTTACTTTCCTACATATGGTAAGCCAATTATTAGAGAGCATTGAAAGCAAGGTGTAAATAGAAACAGAGGGAGTACTCTAAAGAATCAATCAACCATCTTGAAATCACAAAAATCTAAAATAAAGAAGGAGTCAACACATTTAGAGTCTCTACCCTTATTCTTTAATTCATTCTTGGCCATAAAAGAAATTGGCATGCCTAAAATCTATCGTAGGGCAACTCATGAATCTCATGCTCAAACTAACTACTACTTAAAATCAAGAAGAGTTGCTGAGGATGCAATTAATTAGGGAATGAAAGAAACCTAAAAGATCTTCAAAGGCACAAATATTCATCATCTCTTCAGGTAAGGCTCAAGAAGACATTCAGCCTCTCAATCAACTTTCACAAGAGCAAGAGAACTATTGTAGTTATTTCTAGTAAAGAGAAAACCTTCTTTCTTAATCAAGAAGAAATAAATCGTGTTCTAAACAGTATATTCTTTGTCTTCATACGAACAAAATTTTTTGTTTATTCTCCTACTAATCCTGTCTACTATAAGCCAAAAAGTGAACTCGTAGATTAATTCAAAGAAGAACAACCCGGTAATCCAATATGTTTGATTGTGATATTATTTGTGATGAATCTCAAATTTTGATCACTACGATGATGATGTTTCAAATAGAAGCTAATCATGCAAAGCAATCAATAGCCGATTGTGATGACTTCAATTATCATCATCTTGAAAACAAAAGAATTAGCCAACACAAGCCACCTATGAAATCGATGAGGTAAAACTTTGAGTTAGGTGTTTAATACTCTTTGCTCTACTTCATTTCAATTAATGTAAATAACTTTCTGTAATGGGAAATCAACACCATTCAGCCTTGATGTTGAGGCTGAGGATGATGATGAACTTCTTGAGAAATTTGTCAATGTGAAGCCTTCTGAAATGGTTGAGGAAATCATTTGGAACATGGAATCCTCCTTAACCTAGATTTGGTACTCACCAAGTTCCATTGAATTAGAATTTGCAGATGAAGACATAGAAGTCAGCAATCACATGAGAGTTGTTGCACTACCTTCTCAAGAGGATTTACTACCAAAGAGTACCTCGCTCATCAACAAGATGATCTTCTTCACACAAATTTCAAATTACCCAATCATAACACATTAGCTTGGCAAGAGGACAATAGACTCCAATATATGATGAGTCCGGATACTTTAGGTGTGATCGAGTGAGGAAGAGGAATATTTTCTTTCCCAAAAGAGTCCCAAGCTCAAACAAGTGGAGGAAGAAGCAAGAATGATCGAACTTATTTTACAAATCCTTAAATCTGTATTGTTTCAAGATCCCTTTGCTAATTTGTTAGAGAAATTCTGAGAGGGACCTAAATATGTTAAGAGAAATTTGATGCAAGGTTTAAAGAGAATTTTAGGCACCACTATTCAAAAGCAAGTAAGATGGGAGTGGCTCTTTTGTTTGTCCAACATAATCAAGTAGTTGAACAAAGATCAATCATGGAATCATCTACTTGATTGGTTGTATTGGAAAAGAGATTTCACTGCCTAAATGTGAAGGCCTTCAAGTTAGATTAGGATAGATATGCAAGAAAATAAGTCAGACTATGGAGTATCCTTCTACCTTTAGTTTTGGATTTTGACCAAAAGAGAGAGAACTCAAAAACATATAAAGAAGGAAAAAGATACGTATTTGAAAAGGGCACACCTACACCGAAAAATAGGACTACCGAAAGTCCAAGCTTAAATGTCACTCTGGTTCAAAACTAAGGTCTTGTTTTAGTCATCTACCTAATCATGGTCAAAACATGTTTTACTTTGTGTTGATAAGTTAGTGAAAGACATCTTGTCTAATTATTTAATCTTGACTTGTCAAAAAGATAGATTAGGAAAAGAAAGATGTTGGTTCCACGTGCCCAAATCAACCAAGGAGAAATATGGGGATGCATATGTTAAAACATACATCACAACCTATTTTCTAGTGTTTTTTTATACAAAGATAAGGTTTTTGTGCAGCTTGTTCAAATTCCACAACCCATGGTAAGTCGTACTGCCTAATCCCCGATTTAAACCATGCTTTCAATTTTATGTCAATATCTTAGAGAATCAAGTCCTGCCAAACAACTTAATCTTAAGTAAATGGGGAATAGTTCTGTAGAAAATAAAATATTTTACTAGTTTAACTGAACTCTTGGAAGCAATATGATAGCGAGATAGTTTATTTTGTTTTCAAAATAAAAATTTCAATATTTTTCCAAATAAGTGCACTGAGGAAGAAAAAGTGTGTTAGGCCAAGTAGGTTGGGTAGGTAGAAATAAAGTTGAAGTGATCATGTTGCAGATTATTAAGATCACAACTTCAAAAGAATATCAAGAAATTAAAAAAAGGAAAACCTACCTTTTACATTGTTTAAAACCAAGATTTGAGCTCTATCGGGTGTTATACATACATACATACATACATACATACATACATACATACATACATACATACATACATACATACATACATACATACATACATACATACATACATATATATATATATATATATATATATATATATATATATATATAACTCGTTTTATATCATAAAACTCGTTTTATGGTATACAGCCGAAGCCCCTTCTCCTTTAAAACCTCAAACTCCCCTTGCACTCATGTGACCCCGACCTCCACCTACCTATAAGCCCTTCCCTATTTTAAATACGCCTCGGCCTCTTTCCATTTCATAAGCTCCCCTATAAACCTTCTAAAAGTCTTCATTAACACTTTTAATTATTAAAATATTGGCTCCCGCTTCGCTATAGCACCTCCCTCCTAAACCCACAATCCAATCACCACATGCCACCCGTCCTCCACCCACCGATCTAACCACCTACTCGTCACCTTCCTAAACGCTCGATAGCCATTGATCTCTCACAAAATATCTGATGGTCCCCGACGATATCAAATATATATTTATGCCGGGGTTAGGATCGCTTGACTCACACTAAATTGACGGGTTTTCTCCTCACAATGACGCTTGTTGGCCATATCTGTGCCCCTCCTAAAATCGCTACCACCTTTTTTCCACGCGATAAACCACTTCCAAACTTTCAAAACCACTTATCCCTCCACGCAATTTTTCAAATCCTCTCTCCTTTATTCAAACTTCGCTCTGGGCTTGCCTTCGAACCTTGCCTCCTCGCGCTACTTCTTTCTCTACGAGGCTCTTAACAAGCACAAAACCATAGAAATGCAAATATGTGCCCTCCACACAGTTTTCAAACTAACAATTGTCAGGTGTAGGAGTTTAATGGCGTAATGCCTAGGGGCATTCTGATGGTCAAAAATTAGCCAAATCGACCTCTCGGGTGACGATCCAGGAGGTTAATTCAAATCAATGGTGGCCAGGTCTTGCATCAACACAAACCATCAACAACTATGAATCATCCTACAAAGGATGTACATCCCCACACACAAAAACAAAAACAACAAAGGAAATAGTGAAGAGAAGAAGATTGAAAGATTAAAGGCTAATCACCAATCACAGAAAACATAGAAGATTAGCTAGTCAAAACAGAGACAGTTGACAAAGGTAAATATTTAAAGGTTAAAAGATAAAGACAGGAGATTAGAAAGATAAATCAAAAGAATTAATGACAGAAAAGATAAAAATTACTTTAAAGAGAAATACATTATAAATAGATAGCCGAGCTTAAAGACAAGGTTTTAAGGTTTAAACATAGAGATTAAAAGGTAAAACAAGTGAGGGCAGATTAATCCAGCGTATTCAATTAATTGCACCTATAGGCGCTACTTCTATAAGAGATATTTCTTCCACCTAGTGCCTTTTTTCCTTCAATAAACATTAAGAAGCATGAACTTAGTCGAGATATTTTCTATCTCATTGCCAGTTTATTGTAAATTTATTAATAAGACTTAAAGTCAAACATTTCACCTATAAAACCCTTAGAAGTGGTGATATTATTATTCAAAGAAGTATCTTCGTATATCTTTACCGAGCCTTCGTACGGTCTTCAAGGTAAAGAATTCATTAACTATGTAATAAATTACACCTTAAAACCCCGAACTCAGCCTTTACCTCCTCATTTGCGTATAAATACTACATTTGAATCATTATGTTGTTGGCATTTGATGACTCTTTGAAGTAATACATATTCTTGGAAGTTGAAAAGGAATTGATGTCTTCGAGATTATGAATGCTTTGATTTGTTTGTTGATGGAGAGGTCATTGCTTATGATCCCTAAGCTTGGTTGATGGTGAAGTGCTTCTATTCTATTATTGTTATTTCCCGTTTGATTATGTTTCCATCTTTCTTGTATGTTGCAAAAGAGAACAAAATATTTAGACTAAGAAGTGTTTCCTTTAAAAGGCACTCTTAGTTCTGCTTGTTCTTCACCGCCTTTGTGTTTCTCCGTTAGGACATTTTAGAGAATTCTTAATTGCTCTCTAGACCCCCCTAAGCCTTTATTTCATAAATGGCTTAAAAAATTAGGTATCAAAAATGATTTATGGCTAAAGATTTGGAGAAATATCGGTTGGGCAAAGTATCACAGCTGTCTACACAGATACATTTTAGAGGAAATGGAGTTCCTCAACATATCCTTGCTCGTAATGACATACACCAGATAGTCGCTGTACTGAGTAGAAATTCAAAGAGAAGAAGTGAGACATTGCATCTATGAATCAAAGCAAGGGAAAAGTCTTCAAACTCGTAGAAGAAAGGAAAAATTCAAGGCATGGCCTCAATAAATCATAAAGCCATAAGCAAAGAAAAAGCCACCGTGAAACCAAACAAGGAAGGAAAGTAGGAGTTCCATAATAGCCATCTACAACAAAAGTGAGTTTCTGTGGACAAGCACCCCGATCAGGCCAAGATGAGGGATTTTGAGCTCTAATTCATGCTCCAACTGAATCGAACTGCAAGGGGAATGACAAAGGGAAACATATTATTGATGGAAGCCAAATGCCACTATTTCCACTCTGTGGAAGACTCTAGAAGGAGGAACGCAGATCTAGGAGGAGGAGGAGCATCTTCCACTCAGTGACGTGGGCAAAGGGTTCTCACAATTCATTGTTGAAAAATGGGAGCCAAATTAACCTCATTTCCAGCAAACACCATGAGCATTTGGGATTTCCGACCACAACACACCCACAACCATACACCACCTGGTGGATTCACTCAAGGATGGGATCTCCATGCCGGGGCCCAGTTGCTGCTCTCTTATAGCATCAAGGCCTTCATGGATGAGGTATTATGACTACCCTCTGGAAAGGTGTTTCGATGTATTATTAGCCAACTCACGGAAGCTACAAAAAGTGGAGCGCACCTTCGTGTCAAGACATTTTGGAAATAAGCTTATTGGTGGATACCGCGTACGCACCACCGCTCATAGCTATCTCTTTGGTTACCGCAAAAATATAGTAAGCTCATTTCTAAAACCAAGAAATTTGTTTTCGATGATCCACCACCAAGGAAAGAAGAATACCAGGAATGGCTGCCTCCCACAGACTCGCCTACACAACAACAACAAATGGACAAGGTCAGGAGGAAACCAGCTGATATGGACATCTTCACCTCACCCACAGGGGTTCCTCTCGCACCTGCCAGTCGCGACCCCATTGATATGACCCTGGCAAAGCATTACCCAATGGATCGATCTATCAAGGTTTCTACTGAGAACGATGAAATCAAGAGGTAGATTCGTGGAGCTACCGTAGAAAGGTCAGTCCATTCCAAGTTCATCACTCCTATGGGAGCCCAATTGTGTTGGTATAGAAGAAGTGGTTGGGACTTGGAGACTCTATATTGTTCATTTGAGTGCCAAACAAGATCACCGTCCAGAATAGGTAACCGATCCCATGCAGATTGATGACCTCCTGGGAACAACTCAAAGGGGTGAAATATTTCATCAAGATCGACTCTGAAGTCCGGTATCACTAGGTACCAATCAACCCCTCCGATGCGTGGAAGATCGCTTCAAAGCTAAGGAGGGCCTTTGGAATGGCTGGTCATGTCTTTTTAAGCTGGCGAATGCTCCTTAAACCTTCATGAGGTTGATGACGACATCTTTCACTCATTCACCAACTCATTTAGAGTGGAGCAATTGGATGAAATTCTACATCTTCACCCACTGTAAGAGCACCCACCACATCAAAAGTCCTCCAAACATCCGCGACAACACAAGTTGTGTGCAAATTTGGAGAAGTGCACTTTTGGCATGACCTGTGTTCAATATCTCGGGATACATTATTGATGTATAAAAGGGGATCCAACCAAGATCCAAGTCATTCGGGATTGGCATTCCTCAAACACTCTAATAGAGCCTCCAGTTACTTTCGGGTCTGGCTAATTTCTATCACAGGGTTCAGGTCGGGGATTCTCTCATATCACTCTGCCCTTGAGTCAAGTCACCAAGGGAGGAGCGAAAAAGAAAAATTATTTTGGTCGAATCTCTAACAGAAGGTGTCTGTGACCAGAGACACCACCTTGTTCTACCCCAGTGCTCACATTACTAGGACTTATCAATCATTTGAGATCGAGACAGATGCCCTAACTATGCTATTGGGGTAGTTCTTACCTGGCATGGGCATCCAGTAACGGGGCAGTTGAGACATTATCCGACATATTTCGCAATTATCCCACCTATGATAAAGAAATGTATTCCATTGCAAGGTGCTTGTTGAAAAAGGAAGCATTGCATTTTGGGGAAGGAAACAATAATCCACACAGCATCATCGTTCCCTATAGCCTACATGTACACAAGGGAAGTTGCATAATGATCACCATCGAAGTGGTCCACATATCTTCAATAGTTTCATTTGAACACCAAGTACAAGAAGGCTAGCACTCACACAAGGCAGATCACCCGCTGACCACCGATCATGGTGCTAACCACCATTCTCAACTTCAGGGCACTAGGACTTCCGATCGATGCTTCTTTATGAGAGTGATCCGTGGGACCAACTATGCATACAAGGCACTCTTGGGGGGGGTATGCAAAGTTCCAAATTTTTACCTCCAAAATGCACTGTTATGTCACCTAGGACACCTTTGTATTCCTTCAAGCGAGTGTGAAAATATGATATCAGAAGCACACTATAGTCAAGTCACTGGGCATTTAGGGGTCAAGAAAATAATGGTAGTACTACAAAAGTATTTATATTGGTAAAACCTTTGACAGGATGTTGGGAAGTACATCAGATCCTACACTGCTTGCGCCATTTCCAAAATGACCATTAAGAAGAAAGGCCTATATACTTCTCCACCTACCCCTAGTCAACCTTGGGAGTCCATCTCCATGGATTAAATATCGGACCTTCCTTCTACTAACCATGTAAACTACTGTGTTTTCATGGTCGTCGATAAATTCTCAAAGATGGCAATTATTGGAGCCTGCAAGAAGAATATCACAGTAGAAGCCACTGCTAAACTCTTCTTTGAATGAGTGTAGGTGCACTTTGGGATCCCACAGTCTATCATATTAGATCGACATAGGAGGTTCCTCAGCACATTTTCTTCCAACCTCTAGTCAATGCTGGACACCAAGCTCACCAAGTCCACAGCTTTCCATCCCGAAACTGATGGCCAGACAGAGGTCATCAATAGGATGATTGTACACATTCTGTTCATGTACAATTCAAAGCATCCACACACATGGGATGAGAGCCTCCCCTATGTAGAAAATATTTATAACCAAGCACTCCAAAGCTCAACTAACGACATCCCCTTTCAGGTGGGTTTGGGATTCCAGCCACTATGTCCCATTGATCTAGCCATGCCATTTGTGGCTACTTAGGCCAATTCGTCTCATGTCCACTCTGAAGCTAACAAAGTGAAAAAATTCATCGAGCGCATTTAGCACATCCATCAATAGGTTCATGAAATATTGGATAGAGCCAATGCTAAGTACAAGTAATGACATGATCAACATCAGGTGCCACACAACTTCTAGGTGGGCGACAAAGTGTGGCTACATTGTAGAAGGAGCGCCCCAATAGACCCCACCGCAAACTTTTCCCACTCTGATATGGATCATACACCATCACCAAGGCTACAGGGAACAATGCTTTTGAGCTTAGTATTCCACCATTCCTTGTTCTGCACCTAGTATTCAATGTGGAACGCCTTCGTCCCTACTTCCCACCTCTACTGGACACCTCTGACATTGCAGAACAACTCACACCAACAGAGTTAAACCAAGACTGCATGGATCAGGCAACCATACATTGTATCATGGAAATTCAAATCAAGAACACTCACCAATATAAGATCCAATTGTATCGGGTTGTCAAAGCTAGCCAACTCCTGCACCAAGGAAAGTAGTTCACCAGGGACCAAGTTCAGCAAAAATTTCCTCATCTCATGGAGGAAATCAACGCAATGGGGACCATTTCTTCCTAAAGGGGTAGGAATGGTCCAAGTGGATATTGGTGGCCAACCGCCTATTCCACTTGGGGCCCCACCATTATCTCTTTCATTTTTTCAGTTTCAACATGACTTATTATTTTTAGCAGTTTTTCAGGTCCTAAACTTCCGGAGCCATTTTGAGGCCCTAAATGACGTTTTTTGGGAAACCTGGGAGAAAAATGGGTATGTGGATTAATTTTTCTCACACCAAAAGTTGTATTCCTCATATAGATATTTCTAACGAGGTATGGTGTGTGTCAAACGGAGATCGTATGCAAACGTTACATCCCTGGGAAGTTGAAACACCAATTTACCCAAACAGGGCCCATAGTTTTGGTACTTCATCTCCTAGGGTTATGGTTTTGGATGTTTAGGGTTTTCCATTGTTTCTAAATAATAAATAGTCCATCGAGCCTCATTGTAACATAGTTCAGAGGCTTCTGTCTGCCACATCTCTTCTCAGAAGTAAGCTACCAGTGCCCTAGCTAGTTTATTTCCATTCTTCTGTAAGAAAATTTTAGTTCTTTGATATTAATGAAATGAAGTATTATATCCACTGCATCTTTGTGTTTATGGTTATATTTGTATTATGTTGTGTTCCTGCATAAATTTGGATCATGATGATTCCTACTCTTCATGTATACATGTTTTACACTCATTCCCAAAGTTTCATGCATTGCTGCAGAAGTGTTGTCACTTTCGTTGCAAAGTGTATCTTTTGTGTCACCCTTGGAGAGGTATGTTGTATTTCTATCACATTGAGGGCATCATGTTGTTCTTTTTTTTAGTGATAGATTTTGTATATTTGACTATGCACAGTGTGTGATCATGATCTAGTTTTGACTTTTCTCACTTGAGCCTCGTTGATCCCACACTTAACATTATCTAGAAAATTTGATTCCTGGGAAACTTGCCTTCATTTAGCCTTCATGAACTACACATTTCGTAGTCTCAACACTCAAGCCCTGACCTTTCCTCTTGGAATATGAACTGTAGAGTATCAGTTCTTAGTCCTAGTCCTTGAGCTCTAGATTTCTGCAATCCTTGCCTCTAGCCAGCCGTATTTGTTCATTGCATGGTCTCATGCATCAAGCCTCGGCCTTGAGCTCTTAAAATGTGCAACTATGAAATCACTTGGCCTCTCTCCCTCCACAACTCCACATTAGGAAACTTAAATCTTCAGCCCTCTAGCTTAAGGCCTTGAACCCCTCAACTATGTAATATTCTAGCCTATTCTCCTATATGAACTATGCATCTAGAAATTTCAAGCCTCAAGCTTGACCTCTTTAGTTCCTCAACTTTGTAGTCATTCAATCCAGACCTTCAAAACTATGCTTTGTGTAGTCTCAAGCCTTGAGCCTCCATATTGATTCCTTAAGTCCATCAACTATACATTCCCTCTCTAGGTCTCTAGAATTGTGCATTGCATATTCTCAAGGCTCAAGTCTCCAACATGAGTCCTTGAGTCCCTTAATTGCACAATAATTTGATCCTGGCCATTCTGAACTATGCATTACGCAGTCTCAAGCCTCAGTCCCAGACTTTGGCCTCTATAACTGCGCAATCCCTAAGTTATTCACTTAACTAATCACCACTTCTAGCCCTAACTAGTGATTTCATGAAGCATCTTAGGCTAGGGGTTTATCAGATTGAAGTGGGTGGATTTCAGTCGTAGGTATTCGATTATGGCATGAAAGGATGATGATGAAGGAGATCAGGAAGGAGACCATGCAAGAAGACACCTAAGGAGCTTAGGAGATAAATGATCATTAGGCAAGAAGACAAAGGAACATCGGATTACAACAAAAGACCAAATCTCAGGACTGCATGAGATCTTGGCACTACCACATTATCATCTAGTCCATGTCATCAGTGGCATGTCATGTCCAGTCACGAGTCATTATTTTCCATATAGTTTGTGGATTATGTAAATTCAATATTAGAAAATTTTAATTTAAAGTGGATTTATGAGATTCATCCATGTAATATGAAAAGTCGCAAAGGAAGCTGAAAGGTCATTGAGAAGTCAAACAATCATGAGGGTAGTCCAAGGGTCAAAAGGGAGGCAAACAAGAACCCCATTTTTTTATATATACACCCTCATTTCTCAAGTAAAGGCATTTTCTCCTTGAATCCTCCTACCAAGAATTGGAGAGGAAGATAGTTTTTTTGGAAGAGTGAGTGACTTCTTTAATACTCCATTCTTGGGGCTAGTGGTGTTCACTATCTTGATGTATATTGGAAATTTACTTAATTCAAAAGCTTGTTGAACCAACAAATTTTCATCCATATGTCATGAATATTGTAAGACTATTCTTTGAATGTTTACGATGTATGTTGTTTTCATATGTACTAAGGAATTTGAAATATTTTGGTGGCTTTGGTACTTATCTTGTTAAAGGTGTGTTGTATTTTCTTTAACAATCGTTGCTTCCTTGTGAACTATTTCACTATTTGATCAACGGTTAATTCATATGTATATGCTCATGTGACTTTTCCATATTATTACTATTACTTGTCTTTAAAGGGCCCACCTTTATCTTGCCTTTTGGTAGAATGACCTTGATACTTTCCGCAACTGAACATTTCACAAGACATACTCACTTACTGAACTGAAAGTACATGTGCATTACTCTCTTATGCTGAAATTTGTAGCAAAGGAAAATCTATAAGAATATATGGAAATCGGGATGATACTTCAAATGGGGCTCCTATTCCAAATGGTGTGACGTCTAATTTGGACTTCACATTAGGGAGATCCCCTTAGTTGAGGAATTTACAACACCATCAACCATTTCATATTGCATGTATGATATTTTTTTTCTAAATTGTGAATTAATGTTTGTAAAGAATTAGAGTAGGTTTGTGTCTTGTGATTTTGATTAAAATTTCATGAGTAGTTTCAAATCTACATCATAATTTATACATGGTATCAGAGCAAGAGTCACATTAGAGTATAAATTTTGAAGTTATTTCTCAAGAGGTTCAAATTTGGAGTTCAGTGCAACATGATCTCTTCAAAGTTGAGAAGATGGCCTTCAATGGACTACGGCTATACTATGCCTTTGAAAGCACCTCTAATTTTTTTAGATGGAAGGATTTCATGGAGGTGGGATTTGTTGAAAATGGATTGCTAGAATACATCAAGATAGATGTTTCAAAACCACTAGAATCTTATGCCCAAAACAAGCCTTAGTGGAAGAAAATGTAACCAAGGTGAGGAGAATAATCTTAGAGGGAGTACGAGATCACATAGTCTCAAATCTCCATGGAAAAGAAACTTTGTTCATAATGTGGAAAGTACTTACAAAATTTTTCAGGAATAATAGTGTCCATAGGAGGTTATAACTCAAGGATAAACTTCAATGTATCAAGATGCAGAAGAATGACACAATTTCGTAGTATCTGAGCAAGTTCACACAATGTCGTGATGAAATTAGCGAGGGTGGTGAAAATGTTCCTGAACAAGACTTGGTAAGCCTAGTCCTTCTGGGCCTTCCCAAGAGGTAGCATAGCTATTAAGAGTTAGTGAACAGGGGGGAGAAACTACCGAATTGGGAGCACTTATGGTCCGATTTGGTATAGGAGGAAATAAGGCAGAATAACGGAGATGGGACTTCATCCAAGGGTGAGGATGAAGAAAAATTTGCATTGGATGGAAAGGAAAAGAAGGGAAAAGGGAATAAATATCAATCCAAGCCATATTATAGTGAAGGAGGCAAGAAGAAATATTTTTCCAGAATTAAATGATTCCATTGTTATGAATTCGAGAACTATGCCATGAAGTCTCCACGCAAAAAGGAAATAAAGAATACCTTAGGAGGAGTAGCAGGTGAATCCTTAGCTACACAGTTAGAGATTTAATTCACCCTTATCGCATGCATGAACAACACAGTAATGGGGAGCACTTGGTACTTGGACTCAGGTGCATCGTTCCACATGACATGTTGTATATAATTTTTCAATGACCTGGAAGAAAAATATTTGTAGATGAACACTGAGATGGGGGATGAAAAAAGGTATAAGATGATCGGGGTTGGTACAAACACCTTTTAGAGGGATTTGGGTTGCCCCCTTAGGCTCAAGGATGTCATGTTTGTTCAACGCCTAAAGAAAAATCTCATCTCTGTTGTAGTTTTGGAAGATCGTGGTTATGATATGATCTTCAACAAAGGAAAGGCATTCCTTAGAAACATAACCATGGGAAATGTAAAGTAGATTAGGGTTCGTGTGAAGAAATTGTATAAGATATATATGGAAGAATGTGTTGCATTAAGAACAAAGGAGGAGAAGTTGCAAAGCCTCGATTTCATTGAAATTTGGCATAAAATACTTGGCCATTTTCATCCTAACACCCTGAATATTATGCAGTAAATAATCACATTCCTCCCCTAAGGATCATTTGAGCAGTAGCATGTATGCAAAGGATGTACATTTTTGAAGTACATAAAATACACATTCCATGATTGGGACAAAAATGTGCACGCAGTCCTAGAAAGGATCCACTCTAATGTATGTGGACCTTTCTAAAAAGCATCCACTGATAGAAACAAATATTTTTCCAATTTTATTGATGGCTTCTCATGAAAGTGCTAGATCTTCTTCATGCAAAATAAATATGATACATTCTCCAAGTTCATATAATTCAAGGCACTAGTGGAGAAATAAACTGGCAAGAAGGTGAAGGCTCTCACGAGCGATGTAATATTCCCAAATTTCAATGAGTTAATTAGAGTATTAGAGTTCTTATTTTTCTCAATTAATTAAGTAAATAAAAGGGTGGAGGGACCCATAAACCCAATACATGAATAAAATCCACTTTTATTGTGTGTGTAGGTTAGTAGATAGTATATCAACATCATCAAGTAGTGGAGGAGCTCATCAATGAAGGAAGAGTGGAGATTATGGAGAGATAATGAGGAAGATGATGGATATAATGGAGGAATAAAAGTAAGATCATATATCATTAATGATATAGTGATGGCAGAAGTGGTGCATTAAATACACACATGATGGAGGGAGTGGAGATTAATTGCAGAGATCATGAGGATCATGGAGAGGCATCGCAGTCTTCATGGAGACTAGTGGCCACATGTGCAACGTAGTTATGAGGTGGGCCAAGGCTAGGGAAGGTTCACAACCATATAAGGAAGATGAGAGAAAAAAATAAAATTAGTATGGAATTTGATATTGTTTTTCCATTTGACACTTCTTTTCACGCTTCAGTTGTTTAGCTAAGTCTGTTGTGTTTTTTAGCACGCGTGTGTTCTTGAGCAGGAATCCCACCCTTACTCATGGGGAACTTCGAGTTCCTACTCTAGAAATTTTATTTTGAGAATCCATTCATCATCCAGAATTGGTGCCACATTCAACCCCTCTCTTCTGCATAAATAACTTCAGGAATTACACATTCCTATGTTAGGGTTTGAGAGGAGGAAGGTATTTTCTAGCATTTCATCTAGGAAACCGGTGGAGGATTCATTCTTTCACCTTGAAATTCCATTTCAATATTCCAGGAGCAGCATTGTGATATCTGGCATCAGGCCATCACATTACACCACCATGCAACAACAATTTCTTCAGGAATTACACAGTCCAGTCAGGAGAATCTAAGGGAGGAAGGAAGTTCCAAGTATTTCAGCTTGGAATCCTATGGCAGGTCTTTCCCTCACTTCAGTGATACTATTCCTATCATATATGAGCTATATCTCATCATCCAGCAGTAGGCTATAGCTTCAGTGTTGGAACAAGGTCTTCTAAAGCTCTGAATTTTGTCCATTTTTGTATATTTTTGGTATTATATAGTCTAACGCAGGGGTTTTGGGGTGGGTCAAAGCCCAAAATGAATTTTAATGGATCAAGGGTAGACAAAGAGTCCAAAAACCATGGTTTCTAGACCATTAGATGCATAAGCTAAATTGATATAAATGTATGAGATTGTTTTAGTCTTAAGGTAGGAAAGAATCGACACTGATGCTAAGCACGAATTGTTGGATCTGTTGTTGGGTTGTTTGGGTAAAGAATTATGCTGGCTGTGTGCTCAGAGATCCTCAGTTCTTCTATGTGTGGACCCTGCTAGCTGTGTGCATAGGTAGTATTTTGGGATTATAAGTGGATTTTTATATTAATATATATGTGAAGTACCGTTGGACATCTGATGATATCTGGATCTGTTTGGTTATGATTGATGTGAACCTAGGTTATATGATTAAGTTGTGAAAGTGTCTTTTTAAATTCTGTGAACTATTAAAGTATCTATGTTTTTGGTATACGTATCTATGATATGTTAATTACGGAAATTATAGTGTTCTGTGCTGATATTTGGTATTGCGAACGTGGATGCAAAGATATTTAATATATCTATGCATAATAATAGCTCTGTTATACTGTGCGTTATATTTTCAATAAGCTTGCGAATACATATGTTAGTGAGAAATCAACAGGTAGGGAACATAGACTTGCTTGACTTACATACTCTCTCTCAGGGTGTGGAAACCTGGTTCGAGCACCCTCCCATATTGCTCTGGGTGAGACTTTGGCCTACGCAAGCAGGTCACTGCTGAAAGGGCCAATAGTATAGGGGTTTGTTAGAAAAAATTAAGCTCCGAACTTGGGTCAAGACCCCTTGAGACAAAAAATGGTTCCATTGCCGGGACCGGGAGCATTTTGAGAGAGGGATCGGGTAATGCTAAGAACACTTTGGACACCTGAGAAGAAAGAGATTGACGAGTGGTTCGAAAAGCAAGTTCATGTTGGAAATATTGAGAGGGGGGGTGAATCAGTATTCCTTTCAATTAGAGCATTAGTTAATCTTCAATTATCATGAATGTTTGTACAATGATAGCAGTAAACAAAAGGAACACAAATGCACACATTTTTTAAGGTGGAAACCCACTCCGGGACAAAAACCACCTAATGCTTTTCTAATAATTCTTTAATATTCAACTCCAATTGAAAATAAAGCTCCAACTTCCTAGAATCTAGAAAAGCATTCTTCTCCAGCTCCCACCGGATGGATGCTCCAATGCCCGAGATTCTTTAGTAGTCAACTGAATGGATGCCCCAACACCCAATGAGCTACAACTCACCCTAGCACCACCCTACCAACCTATAGAAGAATAAAAGAAGAATGGACTCTCGTACCAGGGAAAATGGTCCACTTTACAATGATATAGAATGATGTAGAAGAAGAAGTGTTAAAATTGGACAACTAGGTCCAAACTCCATGTTGTGATGCTCGGATGAAGATACCGATATTTTTATTGGATTCCTCTTTCGGAGAGGTGTAAGATCCATATAAAATTTATCTTAATCCGATGAGCAGAACATTTATTTTGAATTTATTATTTATAATAAATTATATGTGCAGGTTGGCCTTAAGGTTTTACACCCCCAGCAGATGTGTCACACACCTCAATGATGTATATAAATACAGTCAAAGTTGGAGAGCATTCCACACTCACTCATCACACATCTTCTTCTCTTCTCTGATTTAGTACGAGCTCCTTGGAGGACGAATTCAGCTCACACGTGGGAAAAAGGACGAGTTTGTACAGCCAAGAAGAAGGACGCAGATTGCTGCAGCTAGGGTTTCCTAGGAAGTTTGACCAGCATTGACTTTGGTCAACGCATGGTCCAAAGAGGCTGAAATTTATTGGAGACTTCGATTTTGGGAGGTCGTACACATTGGCACAAGAACCGAGGTCAAAAGGTTGACCGAAGTTGGAGCTGCGTTGACTTTTATGTTGCTGCCCTGCGTTGACTTTTCTGGACAGCGTTGACTTTTCTGGAGTTGACTTGTGTTGACTGATTTGAGGATTGTTGTGACACATTCTGGGTTGGCTGATCAAGAAGACTTTTTTGGTTGAAGCATCCTGTTGACCGCCGTAACGCACCATCACATTTTTCCTGTTTCTGGTTTGTCTTCTACAGATCCACTGATATGTTCTATCAGCATTTTACTTAACTGTTTGGGTGATTGCTGTAATAAAATTAAAGTTGCATCAAGCATAGAACATCTACAAAAATTTACAAGAAGACACACTAGAACATAACCCCAACTATGACACAACCACCTAATGATGATCCTAGACCACCTGACAAAATCTCTTCAACTCTTGGCAGATAGACACTAGTTCAATTTTTACAATAATTTATTTACAATGACTTTGTACAATGATACCTTTACAATGATTGTATGCAGTGCTACCCACTTGAAGACTTCATGTGATGAAATTCTTGCTGCTATTATGCACCATGGTTGTTACTCTTGTCATGCTACCCTCTGCTGCACCTTGCTTTTCTTTACTGCCCTAGAAAGTCTGGTCCTTTGCAGCCCTTTAAAACATATGATCTAGCTTTTTCTTTCCTTCTAGGAGCTTGATATTGAATCTGGTGTATCTTTGTTATTTTAGATCCCCAATATCTGATTTTTGGTCTTATATTATTCCTCTGAGTAATCTTTCCAATGACATAGGTCTGACCCAATCTGGATTCTTCAAGGGAGATTTATACCCAATCTCTCACAATGCCCTAATTATGGACTGTTTCAGCAGAACGAACTTGTATGGCATACCACGTGTCAATGTTTCTTCATTTGGCTCTGAAAATTATAGAAAAAAAACTACAGTCTGTGCAATATTTTCCACTTATTACAAAATTCCAATCGGATACTCAAAGAGAGATTTATGACGATTTTACCAAGGTCACTTCTTTGAGATGAATTTCGGGAGCCTGGAAAAACCTTGACTTCCAAAGATCATATCTCCGAAAATATTATGCACCTTGACCTGAAATGTTCACAGCAGCTTCCTCAGGATTTTGGCTTTGCCTCATAAAAATTTTAGCTTCTGAACCTTCGTAGAAAAATTTTTAAAGCGAAAATTCCACGATGGCCTGTTTTAGATGACGAAATCCCTTGCATAAGGAGGAAATGAGGATCATATTTTATATAAATGCTTAGGTTGAGAGGGGCTTCAACAAGTGAATGTGGGAGGGATTTTAGGAGCTTAAAAAATATTAATTATGACTTTTCAATGATCCATGCCACAACCCTATGGGGTTTTAGCCCACTAACTGGGGGTATAAACTTCAAACATAAATATCTCTCAAATCGTGAAGAATTACATGGCGTGCCATATATTAACGGAAAAAACTCACCAAGTAGAAACCATCAAAAGAAATTTTGAACCAGAATATGGTAATTTGGTAGGTCAAAATTCGGATGCAATATTGGGTTAGCCCCTGGTGCTGCTTGGGTTGACATCAATGACAACTGCTGATTAACAGTTCAGGAATTCCCAATGAAAGAGAATCACAATGCAAAGTTGATTGCAGAGGAATGGAAGAATAAGTACATTTTCACGGAGATCTACGAAATTTTCTTCGTGACATTCGCAACTGATCTCCAGGAGTGGCTTGCAAGGCTCGTATATTTCCATACGTGTTGGAAGGATGAGCGGATTACGTAGTGGAATCCAGATCTGATCCAACGGTTAGAAAAAAATGATAATACCATCACGCGTATGGTAGATCACCGGGTAGATAGTGTGCTGGGAGGATTTGTGATGGAATTTTAAATTGACAAATTTGTGTCCTATTCTAAGGCAGAACTAAGGTTCTTTGAGGGTTTCCGGTGTAAGTTTTTGAAAAATCTGCCATTACTGATTAAGATCTTATTGTGCTAAAAGAGCATTTTGTGCAGCCATGCAGAGTGAATGAGCTCTGATCAGAGTGAGTGTACAACACGCAGTGGTAAGTACTGCAGAACTAACCAAGAATGAGACAGATCTGTCTATAGTTTAGTCAGGGATTCATCTCTGCAAGAACCGCCAACTACACCACTGTTGAGCCAACACAGGGGCAAGAACCCACCCATACCTCCTCGCCGATCGGAAGATGAGATGGCCTCACACATGAAGCTACCTACCTTCAAAGGCGTAGGGGATGAAGACATGGATCAGTTCTGGTTTGTTGGACAATCGGTATGGACTGCGTAGAACGTGGCCAACAATGTTGTGAAGAGGGCGCAGCTATCCCTTGACTTTGCAGGAAGGGCCTTGGACTAGTATATGGGATACATAGCTCAGCATGAAAATGCGACCATTGAAGAGATTAATAATGCCTTAAAACAACAATTCAAGAAGCCTAAGTCCTACTCTCAGATACTGAATGATCTCAAGGATTTCAAACAAGGATCATCCGAGTCTGTATGGGAAGCTTACCAATGGTTAAAGAAGGTAATTAGAGATGGAGGATTTCTGTATGATGACAGGCAGCACACGGAGTGGTTCATTGCTATGTTGCTGCCCCACCCACGTGTGCTAATGGGTCATCAAGCCATTGAATTGCAGGAAAAGGCCTTGGAGATTGTGATGAAGCTGGAAGCGGTGCCAAGAGACAATAACCAATTGGGAGCATAACAATACAAGTATAGTTAGAGGCAATGCACATGGAGATAAAAAATCTTTGGAAGGAACGAGGAACAAAGGCTAGCCTTGACAGATGGTGCATATGATGTAGGGTGAATGGCCACACCAAGGATAACTTTCCACTGCTAGCAGGCTACATCCAGGCCAGGGGATCCATCCCATTGCATCCTAGGGAAGCTGCGGGACCAAGTGGGCCGGTGTTGTGGTGCGATGATTGTCGTGTTATTGGGCTGCATGATACCAACCACTGCCCCCGCCTTGCTGCATATGTCCCAGAAGTGAAGCAACAATGGTGTAGGTTTTACAGATCTATAGGACATGATGAGCAGAACTGTCAGACCTATGATCTAATGATAGAAAGAGGAAACATATATAGGGTACAATCAGACCCTTCTTCACCATGAACCCCCTCAGGTATGGGTGGCTCCCCAGTTAGGGGTAGGGGAGGGGGCCGAGGTGGAAGTGCAAGTAGGGGGAGAGGACAATTGATTTGATATAACTGCGGAGAAATATGGCACCTTGCAAGGAATTGCACAAACCCTGAGAGAAAATCCTGTAGATACTATAGACGACTGGATCATGTGATCGAATATTTCACATTTCTAATAGCCAAGATGCAGGAGAAGCAGCATACATCTACGCATAATGTACAAAGGGTCAAGGCAGAACCTCGAGATGAAGGACCAAGCGTTAATATTATAACACATAGTGGCATGGCCATTGGGGGAGCTGCGAAGAAAGCCGATTTGGAGCTTCTTATCTGAAAAGAAGCCATCAAACAATAATGTTTTGACTTACAAAAGGAAAAGGAAACCTTTGTCACAACTCAACAATACTTTGTTAAGGCTGAGGTATCTACTCCTCAAGCCCTTGCGAACCTCAAAGTAGATGCTGAGGTCAAACCATTTTTGTAGGCATGTATGAAGATATTGCACAACCAAAGGGTCATAGAAAACCTCCAAGCTTTGATAGGCAGTTGCGCAGAAAGAAAAAACCCACCCAAGGAAGTTAAGGATGTGCATAAAATATACAAGCATAAGAAGCGCACAGGTAGGGAAATGTGGTTAATTGCCTAAATTGGTGATTATCAGATGGATCAGGTTATTATGGACCTAGGCTCAGATGTGAATGTACTACCTAAGCAAACTTGGTAGCGAATGGGAGAACCTAAGCTAGAATGGTCCATTATCCAGCTGCGAAGATCATACCGTATGGGAGATTGTCAAAGATCGTGGTAGATATCGCAGGAGTTAAGGTCTGGGATGACTTTGAGGTTATTCAAATTGTAGAAGATACAGACCCCTATACTGCACTCCTAGGATTGGACTGGGCCATCGATATGGGAGGTATCATCAATTTAAAGAAAATAAGCATGGTATTTGAAAATGCAGGTACAAAGGTGATAGTACCATTAGACCCTGCAGAAGGAGAACGGTATACGGAGCTGGTGCATGAAGAAGAAGATGTGTATCATATTTATAAGTTAACTACTTGGGATGAAGATTGGATCAAACCCACAGTCGATGGTGTACTCTGCTGGGAAAAGGATAGCGAGTGTTTGTCAGACTCTGATGGGGAAATAGAAAATTGGCAGAACTGGTTACATGATGTATCTGCACTGCGATGCCTTAGGATCACATGGGACTTCTGATGCATCTCGTGTGAGGTAAGATAACTGACCTAATTTTATGGTTCTAGTAGTATTAAGGAGTTTCTATGAGCATTTTAAGTTGAGGTTCCAAGAGAGCTAAGGCTATGGGCCATTGATCTACTCATGTGCGCAACACTTGCGCGGTGGTGGGACACGCATAAAGGGGCATTCTAGGATTGGGAGGAATGTCGGGATATGATGATCCTGCGATTTGAGCCTCTGGATGATGCGTGCATCAAGACGTTCCTTGGACCAGGGGATCCGCACGAACATCTGTTTTCTTGGATGGAGAAATGGTCGGACCGAACTAAAAAAGAGTGGGTTCACTTGTTTATGTAATATCCCAAAATGGGAATACACAGCAAAGCCTGCTGGAATAACGCTTTATTCAAAAATTGGTGCACTGAATTGAGTTTGTAGCTCCTGGATCCCTTATATTAGTGGATCTAATGTCTAAATCCAAAAGGAGAGCAAAAAAAAAATCAAACTAGGTGAGGTAAACAGACCTCCCACCACCTAGTATGGCTGGAAAACACCCAAAGAATGGGGCTGCAGTCATGCACAACAATTCTTCTTCAGAATAATGCAGTCCCACTGAATCAAAGTAGAATAAAAATATGGAGGCTGAATATTCACATGTACATTAGTAAAATAGATCTAAAATGTGGCCCATACAATGTACAAGAGAAAAATATAAGATTTACAAGAATAATCCCTCAAGATTAAGGTGTTGCAACAATAATATGAGACTGCAAAGCTTGATAGCGTTATTTTATGGGCTGAAGCAGCTGTATATTACATTTTAGATCTGGAATAGATCTGTGTACAAAATTATAGATCTATATCAAATCGGTACACTAGATGAGTTCCTTTACAAATTCCCCTTGGGGTTTTGAGCAAAACATGAGAGTACAGGAGTAGATCTGAGATCTATAATTACATATCTGTAGCAATATTAAGGAACTATGCAGTAAATAGAAACATAAGTAAATTAGTTCTGAAAAAAACATGGATTGGATGGCCAATCCATGGATCACCATAGTGAAAAGGGAGAATCCTATCATTGGAGATCTCTCCTCCAAAAAGTAGTCAAAACACCCTGCAACTGAATACTTGCAAATAACACAGTTATGGAAGGAAAACTATGTTGTAGGCTCTAGAACTAGTTTAGCCTAATGCCAAGATCTTAAATGGTAGCTCCAAGGATCCAGAATCCTCTTGCCAATGGGATAGAGAGCTTCCCCACTGAAAAGAGCCTCTAGATTTGCCTAGATCTGAGTAGATCTAGCCTCCACTTGTTGTAGCTTACAAAAAAATCAAACCCTCAATAGGATCTGAATTGTGGTTGGAAGATGAAGCTTGGCCAACTTTCGAATAGTGGAAAAGATGCAATAAGACTCCTCCAAGAGCTGCTCTAGGAAGAAGGTGGGATTCTTGACCAGGAACACCCAAGTGCTAAACAACATTATTCTCAGCTAAAAAACTAGAGAATGAGGGATGTCTAAATAGACAATACCTTCAGAAATATCAAATGATCAACCCTCTCCTTGGTGTCCTCCTCTTTATTTTATAATGTGGAAATCTTGCCAAACCCTAAACCATCTTGATGAATTAGCCTCATTCGCATGAGTGGCCTCCAGCATGGACTGCGGTGTGCCTCTAGGAGATACATTGCATCTAGACAACGCTGTTGATTTGGTCTTGTTGACCCAGTCAATTGATCCAGCCTCTTTCCCACTTAAGTGTGTTTATGAAAATAGCTCAAATTTAGCTTTATTCACATTGAGCATTAATTTATTTTGTTGTTTAGGACTTTTATGGATCCTCCTTCACAATTCTATTCATGAGACAGAAAAGTAAAACAAAATTGTATATTCCCATTAGCTTGGGATAATTAGGAATATTACAGTCCTCCCCTCCAAAATGTTGCTTGTCCTCAAGCAACTGATAGGGTGAGTGCCGCAACACTTCCTCTTCCCCATTGGTGGCCACCACGAAGTGGGAAGGATTGGCCATGGTCTAAGCATTACAGAAGTATCGGAACTATCTATTAGGAGGACACTTAAAAATGTTTACAAATCATTCGACTTTGAAGTACCTAGTGAATAAGCCTATGTTTGGGGGGGGGGGGATCTGCCGATGGCTTCTGCTATTCTAGGAATACGAATTTGAAATCATTTTCAAACTAGGGAAGTTGAATGTTGGGCTAGATCACTTGTCTCGAATTGAGAGTGGAAAGGAACCGACTAACCTAGAAGATGGATTTCCTAGCGCACATCTATTCACTATTAAGGTAGTTGATGTGCACTTCACTGACATCATTCAATTTCTAACTACAGGCTTGGAACCTATGGAGTATTCGGTGCAACAGAAGAAGGAGCTAGTCGCCCACACTGCAGATTTTACCATCATCACAGTACATCTATATAAGATGGGAGCAAATGAAGTGCTGCGTAGGTACATCCTGGAGCATTAACGACATGATATCTTGGCAGAAGCCCATGATTGGGTAGAAAGAGGTCACTATGTAGGGAAAGCAATGGAGGAGAAGATCTTGAGAGCTGGATTATGGTGGCCCACCCTGCATAATGACTCTCACGACTATTGTAAGGCCTGCGATACCTGCCAACACACTGGAAGGCCATCCCACAGGGATGAAATTCCCCTTCAACTGCAAATGGCCCTGCAAGAATTTGACAAATGGGCCATCAATATTGTAGGACCTATCAACCCTCCAGGAAAAAAAATAGGGGTGTGTTACATTGTCACTGCCACTGACTATGTAACTAGGTGGGGCGAAGCATAGGCGGCGAAGGATTTCACTGCAGATACCACTGCGCATTTCATCTTTGAGTATATTCTGACAAGATTCAGGTATCTGAAAATCCTAATGAGTGATATAGGTATGCACTTTTTCAATGAAACAATATGGGCCTTGATGGAAGAATTATGGATCCGTCACGCGAAAAGCACTCCATATCATCCTCAGGCGAACGAAGCGGTTGAAGCATTCAATAAAATCTTGGAGAACGCACTAACTAAGGTCTATAATGTCAATCACAGTGACTGGGATTTCCACATTCTGTCTGTTCTATGGGATTGCCAAACCACCTGTAAGAATTTGACAGGGAAAACACCATTTAGGATGGTCTATGGCAAGGAGGCCATTATGCCCATCGAATATATTGTTCCTAGCCTGCACATCATAACCTTCACAAATATGGCAGAGTCTAATATCATGGAGGAGAATTTAGCACAACTTGTGGCTTTGGAGGAAGACCGTTTCATTACTAACTTCCATCAGCAGGTTCAAAAGGCACGCGATAAGGCATGGCATGATCGACATATTCGTCAAAAGACCTTTGTGGAGGATGAATTAGTCCTGCTATATGATAGCTAGTTTGTGAAACACCAAGGGAAGTTCTGACAACACTGGCTTGGGCCCTATGCAGTTAAGGAAATCATGGAGGGTGGAGCTGTGCGGTTAGCTACCCTACGCAGCGATATGCTACTCGAATATATCAATGGCAGTCGGCTCAAGTCATATCGAATAAAATGACTAAATGGCTGGAGTAGCTATATAAAGTGTGGTATACCCACCAAGGAAGGTTAGCTTGATAGGTACCATGCTACGCACAGAAGGTAGTCGCAGGATTGGAAGCCCAGAGGAGTGAGTTGGAGGTGAAGGAATAAAATCAGAATGCAATAGGTGCGATGGGAGCATAGGAGGTATGCTAAAAGTGAAGGGGTGCGTCAGGAGCGCAGGGGTGCACTGAGTGCACCAAGGGTACAAAAACTAGCCATTGGAATAGTCAAATAGGGTAAAAAGAAAAAATTACCATTGGAAGGAGTGGGAGGCAGTATTTAATGAGGCGATTTATGGATATTTGTTACAGTTTACTTTATGGTAAGTGCCAAGTGAAGTTTACCCTACCGTTGTTCGATCGCAAAGGCTATAAAAAGGGCAGGATAGATCAGAAAAGGGTTTCATATCACTCGAATAGCTAGTACTTGGCATGTTTTTCCTTGACAAATTTGTGCTGTAAGAATTTCTATGCCTATAGCATCCCTTTCATGTCTGAGAAACCTACTCCTTCTGAAAATAGCCACCTGGGGTTGGGATTCATTTTTCGTGCTAGAATGACGACCACTGATCCTGTTGAATCCTTAGCACCAACGACCTCAACAGAGCCAGAAATCGAGGAAATGGTGAAGATTGAGTCTGAGGTCGAAGAATTTATCTCCACGCCAAGCCCAGTCATGAAGAAGGGATAGGAAAAAGCACAGGGCTCAGGGAAACCCGCGAAATGGGCTAGAGGGAAACCTCACACTTCCCCGAGAAATGTAAAATCCCCACGAGTGACGCCCCAGGCAAGTGTTGCTTGGGAATAGGCTCAGGCCGTAGAACCAATCAATTGGTTACCTCCTTTGTGGATGACCACTAATCCTGTTGAATCCTCAGCACCAGCGACCTCGAAAGAGCTAGAAACCGAGGAAGTGGTGGAGATTGAGTCCAAGGCCGAAGAATTTATCTCCACGCCAAGCCCGACGTGAAGAAGGAAAAAGGAAAATCATAGGGCTCAGGGAAACCCAAACCCGCGAAATGGGCTGGAGGGAAACGTCAGACTTCCCCGAGAAATGTAAAATCCTACGAGTGATGCCCTGTGTGAGTGTTTTCGAAGAGGCCTGCCGAACTAATCAATTTCACTCTTTCAAGGAGGACCTTGCAAGAGAATTTGAAATGATGGAAATGGATGCCATGCACTACTTCCTTTGGTTGGAAGTATGGGAAGGAAATTGGGAACTGTTTGTCTCTTAAGGCAAGTATGCAAATGAGATACTATAGATATTTTGCATGGAGAGTTGTAAACTCATGGAGACACTACTATAGATCTACTCAAGGAAGGATATTTCCACTTCAGGTGAAGAATTGGAGGCTACCATTTATCAACAACTTATGGTTTCACTGACATATCTTGTGAAAAAACGACTAGATATGTACTATGCAGTCAACCAACTAATTCAAGTTATGGTTAGGCCAACCAAATTATATTAGAAGGAACTTTATGCATGTTTTATGGTACCTCAGAGGCACTACCCAGTTTGAATATAGGAACAAATGATGAGAGGAACCGTGTGGCTTCATAGATGAATTAAAGGTGATTTCATTAAAATGTAAAATAGTACATCAAGGGAAATTTTAGTGTTGGGTCACAACGATTTCCTTATGGCCCGGCATTCTCTTATCCGTGACACTCAACTTGTAAGAAGCATAATGCATGGCTACAATTCAAACAACCCATGTGAGGGATCCAGATGAAAAAGATACTTTGGATTTTTTGGTCGTGATGATGGAGCCAATCGTGATATATTATGATAATCATAGCTGCATCAAGATATCTTGTAAGTTCTCGAGAATCTTATTTTCTTGATTGATCTGCCATAGATATCCTATCACCATTTGGGGACTATGTGTAGAGGTAAATAATGTTTTTGTAGTACATTCCGAGAGAGGAACATTATGCTGACATTTTAACAAAGGCCTTGTCAAGAGGGATGTTCGAGTTCCACAGGTTCAGGATAAGGCTGGTTGTTAATCCATTTCTTGCTCAGAGGGAGTGTTAAAAAATGAAACAAGAAATTCTTAATTTGATTTTTCCTTGATTAAATTGAGAAAATTTGAATTTACACATCAACAAACAACTTGGATGGTGTTAATGTTGATATTAAACAAGAAATTTTTGGCACCCATGGTCCTAGTGAAAATTAAACACCTACACTAGGGTGGCGCCCACATGTTATTTTTAGGTGCATGTCTATTTTTATTATCCCTTAATTTAGATGGACATTAAACTGTAATATATTCTCAATGTGGACTTGAAAATAGTTAACTGAAGTGGAAAATCAGTTAGCTAAGTGAATTTCAAGTTAAGATGTTGGTTGGTTGGACATGTAGAGTAATTCTAACTATAATTGAGTGATTCTAGTTGTAACAAAGTTGGAAGTGCAGTGGTGCATGAGTTGGTGCAAGTTGTAAATAATTTAACTAAGTTAAGTGAGTTAAAATTTCTTGTGCTATTTGTAACTAAAGATACACTAGTGAGAGATCAAGTGAATTAAATATTAATTAATTCACAATTTGTGATCTTACATGCAACTGAAGATTTACTAATATTAGTTGCATGCATGTCAGATCCAGTGGAGACCCAATTGAGTTCTAGGTGAAAGGTAAGTTGACTATCAGTTGTGACATTATCCTCTTGCACACATGTAAGAAATCACATATTTGATGTTCCCATGATACTTGCACAGTCAAGGCAGGTAGGATTGCATCATTGCATTCAACAAGGATTGCGCAGTGAAGGAAGGTTGTCTAGAGATAGTAAATTGGCTAAGGGATTTGCCAATTTTTGTATGACAGTGTGAGACAATTAGCTGATGTACTAAGAGATCTTGTGAGAAGATTTTTGTATGTAATCGTTTCATGATCCATGATATAATATACAATAGAAGATAGTGGGGTTTACTTTCCCTAGGAAGTTATTTGTGTTGTGTGTGATTGATATTACTTCATGTTCATGTAATTTGCGATTGTGTTTTTAATTCCACAAATATTTGTAGAAGAAATTAAATATTTAAATTTTGAAATTTTTTATATTAGGTGAATTTAAGATATAAATGAATATTGTATAATTTCTACATGGTATCGAAGCACAGGAAATTGCAGAAGTGAAGCAGGAGCTGAGTTTGTGATTGGATATAATTCAAATTTGTAGAAATACTTTCTTGGTGCTACAACTGATTCAAGATCAAAATGGCTTTCAATGGCTTGAGGTTAGAGTATGCAATCTAGGGTAGCTTGAAGTACATTTCTTGGAAGGACAGGATGAAGGCAGTACTCGAAGACAATGGCTTTAATAAATTCATTGAAAAATATGTTCCTAAGCCAGATGCTGCCAATCTTGATGCATGGCAAAAGAAAGTGGAAAAGGCGAGGAGGATCCTGTTGGAGGGAGTACAAGACCAAATTGTCTCAAGCCTCCATGGGAAAGCCACAACATATGCTATGTGGAAGGCTTTGACATATCTATTCCAAAGCAACAACGACCATAGGAAATTGGTGCTCAAAGATAAACTCAGGAAGATCAAGATGGAAAAGGGCAACACCATTCCAAACTATCTCACAAAGTTTGTCCAATGTGAGGATGAATTAGGGAGTGTGGGAATAACTATTTTTTATGGTGATTTTGGCTCTCCTAGGACTTCCTAAGAGTTGGCACAATTATGAAGACTCTGTCAGCAGACAGGAAATTTTTTTGAATTGGGAACGACTGTGGTCAGACCTAGTGCAGGCATAGTTTAGGCAGAACACCAGAGATGGCTCTTAATCAAAGCATGATGATGAAGAGGATTACGATTTGGTTGCCAAGGTGAACGATGGAAAGGGGAATAAATTCAATTCTAAATATGAGTCTAAAGGAAATATGCAGGACATGTCCAAGGTGAAGTGTTTTCATTGTCACGAACATGGGCATTTTGATACTAATTGTCCACAAAAGAAGAAGAACAAGAATGTTGTTGGATCTGGAGATGTTGAGGCCCTTGCCTCACAATTTGAGCTTGAATTCTCCTTGTTTTCATGCATGGTGTCAAGTTCATTGGGATCTGTGGGGTATTTGGGTATTGGTGATTCATTACACATGACAAGAGAAAAGGAACTTTTGAGTGACTTGGAGGAGAAATATCTCCATATGAATATTGAGATGGGCAATGATGGATTGTACAGTGCTATCGGGATTGGTACCATTACCTTTCATATGGAGTCAGGTAAACCATTTCAATTAAAAGATTTAAGGCATGTACCAGGTATGACGAAAAAATTGGTCTCAGTCGCAATGTTGGAGGACAGAGGCTATGACGTTCATTTTAGTGATGGAAAATATTTCATGCGACATAAAACAACAGGTCAAGCCAAGAGGATATGGATTCGAGTTAAGAATATCTACAAGTTTGAGGTATATGTTTGCGCCACCATGATGTCAAAGGTGGAGAAAGTGGTGAGCCGGGATGAGGGAGAATTATGGCATAGGTGATTAGGTCATATTCATCATGGATCCTTGAAAGTAATGCAGCAAATATCTATTGGAATTCTAATGGGAACACTTGCTCAGTTAGATCAGTGCAAGGGTTGCACCATGGGGAAGTACGTAAATACCACTTATCATGAGAAGGAGAACCGTGCTTCGGGGGTCGTTGAGAGAGTTCACACAAGAGAAAAACATAAGTACCATGTAATATTTTTTGATGACTTATCTCATAAATGTTGGATATTCTTTATGCAGAAGAAAGATAAAACATTATCTAAGTTCTGTGAGTTTAAGGCATTGGTGGAGAAAGAGTCGAGGAAGCAAGTAAAGGCTCTTAGGAGTGATAATGGTGGATATTACATCTGTAACAAATTCAAGAACTTCTGTAACAAAGAAGGAATTCAAAGATAACTCGTATCGCCTCATAACCCACAACAGAATGGGGCCGCGGAGAGGAAGAACAAAACGATCGTGGGTGCAGCATGAGCGATGTTGCATGCTCAGGGCATCGTTTATGTGAAAAAAACATTGTCCTCATAGAGTACTTGGCATGAGTACACATGAAGAAGCTTTCACTGGTAAGAAACTAGATGTTTTACACTTTAAGATTTTTGGCTCATCTATTTGTGTGCATGTGACCAAGGATGCCAAGAAGAAGCTGGAACCAACTACTGAAGTTGGGATCTTTGTGAGGTACACATAAACACCCCAAAATTATCTTGTGTATTTTCTAAACAGAGGAATGAATGTTGTACGACGAGATATAAAATTTGATGAGGGGAAAGCCATGTGGTTGTCCCTTGAGAAGGAGCTAGACTTGCATGTGGAGGAGGAACTGCTGGTTTCCTAAGATGAGTCTCAATATGTGGATGAGCCAAATGAGGAGGTTCACGAAGTGGAGGAAGCCACTCATGCATATACATCCATCAGAAATCATAGAAATAGCACCACGGAAGATGATAGGCTGAGACTTGATGATGCATAAAATTTAGGAGCCCCTACTTCACAGTGCAGATAGAGACAGTCTCTTGACCAATTTATTGGATACATGGCTCTTATGAGAAAATGTATTGTGAACAAACCATCTTCCTTTCAGGAAGTAGTGTAGTATCCTACTTTGGTTGATGAAATGGTGGAGGAGTATGGCTCCATTGTCAAAAAAATTGCAGGGGAAATTGTCCCAATATTGGTTGAAAAATAAGTGGTAGGTTTGAGATGGATCTATAGGGTAAAGAAAGCTGTTGATGGGAGTGTGGAGAAATAAAAGGCTATATTTGTGGCTTGGTATTTCTCACAGATTGAGGGGATGGATTATGCTGATACCTTTGCACCTATCTCAAGGTACTCTTCCATAAGGACCATCCTTGCACTCTCAGTGCAGATGGGCTGGCGCATTCATCAGATGGATGTGAAAACTTTGTTTCTCAATGGGATCATTAAGGAAGAGGTGTACATACAGAAACGTAATTTTTTTGATATCTTCAACAGTGATTCACATGTGTGAAGGCTCAAAGGAGATCTATATGGGTTGAAACAAGCACCCGTACTTGGTACACTTGGATATACAACTATTTCACCAGACTGGGCTTCACCAAAAGTGAAGTAGATGCAAACATGTACCAGATTGTGGTTGAGGGTAAGATATTGATCCTTTTTATTTATGTTGATGATTTAGTTTTGATTGGTGATGAGCAGTTGATACACTCATGCAAGGAGAACCTTGCAAGGGAGTTCGAAATGAAGGATGTGGGTCTCCTTCATTATTTACTTGGATTGAAAATATGGCAGCGGGATGGTGAAATTTTTGTGTCTCAAGGAAAGTATGAAAAGGAGATACTGGGTAAGTTTAACATGGATATTTGAAAAACCATGGATATTCCTCTTCTAGGAAACTGGAGGAAATAGGATGCTACTTCTAGAGAGGTAGTGGATGCTACTGTCTATCGATAGCTAGTGGTTCGCTAATGTATCTAGTGAACACGAGACCAGACATTTTCTATGCAGTTAACCAGCTGAGTCAAGATATGGTTAAGCCTACCAAGATCTTGCAGAAGGTGGGGAAGCATGTCCTGAGATACTTGAGGGGAACATCAAAGTATGGTATATGGTACAAATAGGTGGATGGAGTGAATTTGCATAGCTTCACGAATGCAGATTGGGCTGGAAGTCCACTGGACAAAAAGAGCACATCATGGGGGATATTTAGCATTGGATCTATAGTTGTTTCTTGGTAGAGTAGGAAGTAGAGATACATGGCACACAGTTCAGTGAAAGAGAAATATAAGGGAAACAAGTCAAGCTGCATGTGAGGCTATTTGGATGAGAAAGATCTTGGTTGGTTTGTTTGGTTCTCATATGGATCTGATAGGGATTCATTGTGATAATTAGAGTTGCATTAAACTCTCTATTAATCTTGTGTTTCATGATAAGTCCAAGAATATAGATATTCGGTACTATCATCTCAGATATGCAGAGGATAATCATGTTGCTTCAGTACATTCCCACGGAAGATCAAGATGCAGATATTCTGACGAAGGCACTCATTAGAAGAAAATTTTAATACCATAGAGACAGGATCGAGGTGAAGGATAATCCCTTTCTTGTTGAGAGGGAGTGTTGATATTCAAAAAGAAATTTTTGGCACCCATGATCCTAGTGAAAATTAAGCACCTACACTAATGTGGGGCCCACAGGCTATTTTTAGGTGCATGTCTATTTTTATTATCCCTTAATTTAGATGGACATTAGATTGTAATATATTCTCAATGTGGACTTGAAAATAGTTAACTAAAGTGGAAAATCATTTAGCTAAGTGAATTTTGAGTTAAGAGGTTGGTTGGTGGGACATGCGGAGTAATTATAGTTGTAACAGAGTTGGAAGTGCAGTGGTGCATGAGTTGGTGCAAGTTGTAAATAGTTTAACTCAATTAAGTGAGTTAAACTCAGTTGTGATAGTTGTAACTGAAGATACACTAGTGAGAGATCAAGTGAAATAAATATTAATTAATTCACAATCAGTGATCTAACACGAAATTGAAGATTTATTAATATTAGTTGCATGCATGTCAGATACAGTGGAGACCCAGTTGAGTTCTAAGTGAAAGGGAAGTTGACTATTAGTTGTGACATTATCCGCTTGCACACATGCAAGCACACACACACTGGATGTGCCCATGATACTTGTGCAGTCAAGGTAGGAAATATTGCATCAATTCATGGATTTCATTTAGCAGGGATTTCACAGTGAAGGCAAGATGTCTGGAGAAAGTAAATTAGTTAAGGGATTTTCCAATTCTTGCATGGCAGTGTGAGATAATTAGCTGATGTACTGAGAGATCTTGTGAGAATAGTTTTGTATGTAATTGTTTCTTGATCCATGATATAATATACAATAGAAGATAGTGGGGTTTCTAGCTATAAGCTTTCCCTGGGAAATTATATGTGTTGTGTGTGATTGGTCTTTCTTCATGTTCATGTAATAATTTGGCAATTGTGTTTTTAATTCGACAAAGATTTTTAGAATTGATTTAGTATTTAACTTTAGAAAATTTTTATATCGGGTGAATCCAATATATACATGAATATTGTACAATTTATATAGTTAACTTGTGTGACATGGCTTGTGTCGCACATTTTACTCAGAAAATTCGATTTGGAGGAGTTACAGTTCAATCAAGCATGTTTGATTGCTAATTTGTAGCAATCAAGGTTATTTATTTAAGGATGTTTTCAGTTAAAATAGTTCTAAATGTTGGAGGAACTAGTGGAGGTTCAGTTGTGGAAGTGGGACTTCAGTCAAAATTAGTGATCATCCAATTAACTGATTAATCAACCCAAAATAGATAGTTCATGCAAATAATTCTAGTTCCCCAAGATTCGTGGAGATTTCAATGAAGTATAGCATTAGTCATAGACTAGTCTTGAGTGTACATATGTTGCATGAAGTCAAATGATCAACATAAGGAATTGTGCAATTAATTTTGGATAAATTCCTAAATAATAGGGGCCTAATTTCTCAAGGAACGACGTAGGAAATAGGAGCTCAAGAGAAGGAATAAATTGAAAAGTCCGAGTCAGAGCTTCTAAATGAGCAGAGATATAGGTTATTCACTTGAAGGTTATGCTCAGTTGAGAAAAGAAATTTTAATACATATCTATTCATCATATTAATGCAAGCAGACATTGGGGTTTTTTGGCAGATTGTTTTACCCAACAAAAATCCTATTTGCATGTGTGTTATTTATTATTGCATGTCTAAGATTTTTGTTCTAAATTTTGAATTAATGTTCATAGAGCAATAGAGTAGGTTTGTGTCTTGTGAATTTTATTAAACTTTTATGAGTCGTCGCAAATATACATCATAATATCTACAAAGCATGGAAAAAATTTCATGTGGGAGAATTATCTATGCGAAGTGTAAGAGTGTGAAGTGCAAGAATGTGGATTTAAGGAAGTGGGGAGAAAGACCACTATGTGAGGAAAAAATATGCACTAAGGATGATTTTGTGTGGAATGCAATGAATTTTTTTGTAGAGAAATATCTCACACAACATGGATTTTTGCACAAGTTATAAATACGACTAAGTTTTGTGAAAGTTAACTTGATACTTAATATAATTTTTTATACATGGTGGATTGTGAAAAGAGTAAGGAAGAAAAGAAAAATGGCTGGCGTGAATGACCGAAATTGAAAGGTGATACATGAAAATAGATCAACAAGGGAAATTTCAAGATATTTAGAAACTTATGATTTAGTTAATATCAACTCAATATAATATGTATTTAGGTAAAATTGTGTTTCTTACTTTATTTCTTTATTATTCCTAATTAGTTGCATTATAATACGAGGGTCACAGTATTAACAACATGTACTATATATAGAGTGATCCAATGTATCATATTCTCATAAATTCTAATGGATACTGATTTATAGCTTAACACCTAATTGGTATGTGATCTCTATTTAAAGATAATGGAGTGTAATTGTTTAAGACCAATAGTGAGAAACACTCTCATGTGAAAATTTTTATTTTGCATTTAATAAAATTTCCTCAAGTCACCATGTTGGCTAGGTTTGTGAGGTGTTTCCATCTTAGAGGGTTTGAAACATGTAAAATTATTACATTTATGATGTTTTATTTGTTTTTGTGAGTGGTTACTTCAAGTGTTCATCGTTTATGGTATACCCTTTTTACTAAAAATATTTCACATAACTCCTGAAAGGGAGTGGTTTTGTGAATATAATAAATACAATGAAGGTGATGTTTTCCTAGGAGATGACTTGACAACCAAAATCATGACATGGAAGGGTTAAGATACTACCCAAATATGGAAGTTTTATAACTGTCCTTTGGGTTTTACACATTCCAAATCTATCCAAAACATTAATATCAATAAGTAAAATAGGCATGTAAGCATGCATTTTGTATTTTAAATGGAAACTATTTTCGCTGCAACAATGACCATCCAAAATTTTTCCTCATTCAATTTTGGAGCCTACCTATGTTTTCATGAGCTATCACTTGAAGCCATATTTTTCATCTTGACATTTTTTCATGATTTCCTAAGTATTGATCATCCTCTCTACATATCTAAGTGTTGCTTTCCCTCCTAGGTCAAAGTTTCCTAAGTGTCACTTTCTCATCTTTTAGAAGTTGGTTTGTCACCATTCTAAAGATAGGAAATGCATGATATTTATCTATGAAATAGTAAAAATTTCCTCAATTTACATGAAAACCTCACAAAAGCAAGAAATCACATCATTCTTTCCTAGTGAGAGCACAATTTCTTAACTTGGTGACCACACAGGAACTGTCACTACAAGGAAAAGACTCTCTAGTAGATGTTTTTGAGGAACCCCACAGAACAATACCCCATATATCCATTTCTAGCAGAGGTTACTAGAGGAGGTTGGAGGGTGGAGGGTTTTGAGAATGGTTTCCTCCCGGTGCGCTTATCATTACAAGTCACCCCGGTGCACTCTAACCATGAAAGCACCGGTGCGGACCAAAACATTGGCACACTGGACACCGTGCACTCTATACACACCCGCCCGGTGAGTCTTATTATTCTATAGCACTGGTGTGTCACAGATATTCTGTGTTGGTGCATTATAAAACATAGTGCCAAAACCGAGACGACATGGTGTGGTAGAAAGAAACCGCACCGGTCCAACATAATACATTGTGCCAAAACACAAACTAACTGGTGCGTTTGTAAGAAATAGTCCTGGTGCACCTATAAACAATGCGCACCGGTGAAGGGTTATATTGAAAAAAAATTACGGCAAAATAACCTGAATTTTTCAGTTTTCCAGTGCTTCTGAGCTCTCAATTACTGGTGCGCGCCCTACCATAGAATGCACTGGTGCGCATGAGACATTGGAACGCTAGACAACTTGTGAAATGTACACACACATTCGAGGCCTCCTATTTCTATAACACACTGGTGCTTCACCACTATTCCGCGCCGGTGCATCATAAAACACCACACCAAAATAGAAATGTGTCGGTGCGTTCTTATCAAAGAGCACCGATGTGCCTATAAAAATGCGCACCGCTAAAGGGCTATATTAGAAAATTACATCAGAATAACCTGGATTTTTCAGTTTTACAGTGTTTCTAAGCTCTCAATTACCGGTGCGTGACATCCCATAGAATGCACCGATACGCATGAGACATTAGCGCACCGGACAGCTTGCACAACGTACACACACATTCGGGGCCTCCTGTTACTGTAACACACCGATGCTTCACCACTCTTCTGTGATAGTGCATTCTTACCCAAGAGCACCGGTGAGCTGATAAACCGCATGCACCAGAATAACATTACATAAAAAAAGTTTTAAGGCCAAAAACCAGTGCTTTACGACTATTTCGCACCGGTGCTTTACGGATTTTCTACCCCGACGCCTCATCAAAATTTCATGCCGAAACTGAAACATCCCGGTACGGTGTTAGGGAACCGCCCCAGTGCATTATAAACAACGTGCCAAATTTGACACAACCCGGTGCGGTTGTAGGTAAGCGTGCTGGTGTGCCTATAAAACCCCGCGCACCAGAACAGGGTTAAATAAAAAAACAATTATGGCCAAAAAACTTAATTTTTCACTTCCCTCGATGCTCTAGAGCTCTCAAGCACCAGTGCCATTTCCCTTTGTCTGAGCCACCCTGATATCGGTGCTCTCATTGCACCCATTACACCCACCGCTGCTTTGCATTAGCCACCAATCTCCAGCTTGTATTTTGAAAAACGGTTGGAAAATTTTCTTTTGAAACATTTACATCCAATATACCTCCTTGACGGTGAAATGTACATGTATTTTTCTAGTTTTTCCGTAATTAAGCCTTTTAGCGGATTAGAAATTGAAATAACCTTAAAAATAACCATTAAAAAAAAATATATTTGTCACGCAGTGCGCCGGATCTATTCGGCTTGCACTGGATAGCGATGCTGCCTGTAAAATTTACAGGCCACACCACCACCGGTGCTAATGATATCCGCACCGTTTCTAGGGCGGTACCGAAAGGCGCCCCAAATAATTTTAAAATAAAAAATAAAATAAAAGGCGGTGCACTCATTTATCCATGCGCACCATTGACCACGGAAATCACAGTGCAGTGCGTTGATGGAATTATCTGCCCCGGTGTATGTCAGTGCACCGCATTTTGGATTCCAAGAGGGTCAAAAGTGTGGTTGGGTAAAATACTGCACCGTCAACTATGTAATTGTCATGAAGTCGGTGCGCTAACACGACTATATGCATTGGGCCATATATTTCAGTCAGCGCACCGCTATTTTGAACTTTGATAAAGTTAACGGTGCTTGAAAAATAGCTAGCTGCACGAAGGCCGGTGCATTGTATTTCATTATGGGCACTGGGACCGATGATATATGTTCTTAAGATGCACCATGACTGGTGCGTGACTGTTTTTATGGCGCACCAACTTGTCTGTTTTTTTTTTTTTTTTTTAAATATATATGTATATTCCTAAATACATGTCTATTTTAATAAAAAAATTATTTAATATGGCAACAATTCAGAGAGAAGAGGAGGAATAGCAGCAACAACAGGCTGAAGAGTATGACATGATTCACCAATGGGAGGCCTAAGGGAGGGAGAGAGTTGCATACCCTCGCCCTATTACTACAGATACCCAGGAGATCCTTAGGCAGGTAGGCCTCCTCAAGTTCTATGAGGAGGCTACTTCCCTAAAGGCGCATAGTGTGTTTTTGAGATATCTTATCCGCAAGTGGAATTCCCACCGACAGGCTTTCTAGGTTTGTCCTGACTAGTGGTACACACCCACTGAGGAGGATATTTATTTTATTGCAGGACTATCGAGGAGAGGGGTGGATTTTCCCTCATTCCCAGACGTGCCAGTTGGTTGTGCAGCAGGGACTTAGTTATTTTACTCCTAGAGATACATTAGAGCACATGTACTATCTCCTTTAGAGTTTCAAGTACCTGGAGGTCAGTTATGTATAGGTTCTTTTGGTAGACAGGACGTGTAGTGCCTCTCCCTTATCATTTCGACCATTTATCACAACACCAGTGACAGACAATGTATTATTTGCTCGCTTTTATATTATGTTGTCTCTTTAGTACAATAGCCATGACTTTTCAGGTGGTCTGCCATTTTTTTGTGGCAGTTTTTTACGACCTTAGATAAATGTCGTGCTCGTGCACGAGGGAGGGTCAAATTCCCTTTTGCTTCAGAGCTATTTTGTTTATTTTTTGAGAGGTTTCCAGAGATAAGACCTAGTTTTGTTCAACAACCTCATAGGACAATGTTTGAGGCTCTGATGCACATGTTGGGGCAGATGATGCCCAAGAGGGGAGACACTTTGTTTCTAGCCAGGATATCACATGATTCACTGGACTTACTAGCCAGTGTTGACGGGCTGCATCGCTTCATTTTGGTCCCATGTCCTTATGCTGGCTTAGGTTGGTGAGGGTGTCCCAACATCCTCTTGACAGCTGATGAGCCATCAGATGATAGAGGTAATATTACTATTTTATTTATATTTATTCTAACATGTTCTTAATTAACTTGTTTTTATTAAATTGTGTAATGAAATTGTCTAATTATTGTTGTGTACTTGTATATATTTTGCATACATTGGCTCTTTTGATGGCGAGGATATTTCCTGTCCACCACATGATCCAGGTGTGGATCCTGATGATGACGATTAGGATATGGCTGATGTCGAGCATGATCATGATGAGGATGAGGCTAGTGTAGCAGAGAGACATGCTCCTGCTCCTCATGGTGCACCGGTGCCGCCTTTTTCTAGGTGTGGTTGACCTAAGACCAGATATAGGATGGAGTTGGCCAACCAAATCTATGCATTGATTGTTGATGCGGGCATCAGGCCCGCTCATTACAGAGACATACAGGCCGACGATAGGCTGTTACAGATTTGGAGAGGCATGCTGCGTGACATGTACGGCCTAATGCGACATGTTGTAGGAGCTATGACAACAATTACGTGACTTAGGAGGACTGTCTGTAGCTATAGGCGTAGTCAAGATGCGGCACATGATGGACATGAGTCCGCGAGTAGCGACTCACATGCATCTCATGATCGTTCACCTCGCGGCACGCCTGATGAGTATGACGCTCCACTGGCAGCATCTGATAGTCATCATGGAGATGAGGCTGGACCATCGGGCATGTCTATTCAGTAGCTTGCAGCTACATCTATGAGTACTAGTCATGATGATCATGAGCAGGCTAGACCATCAACCTTTGAGGCTGCACTATTCACTGAGCAGGCCTCCACTACTACTGCTCATATTGATGTTGTACTACCACCAGCAGATGCATCCATTAGTACTAGTGATCATGATCATGAGCAAGCTTGACCATCGACTGTTGAGGCTGCACCCAACTTTATTGAGCAGGCATCCACTTGTAGTATTGCTATTGATGTTGTTATACTACCACCAGCGCCTAATCCATGACATTTATATTACAATTGTATATTTTTAACATTATTCAGTTATATATATGTGTGTGTGTGTGTGTGGTCCATGTATTTTATGTTCATGTTGCAGTTGTACTTAATTTTCATGTTGGTGATCATCATGATGTGGCGCATATTGTTAGGTCATGTTAGATATGTTCATTTAATGTTTATTTTGCAGATAGATGTGTATATGTGATAGCATGAGTTATTTGACATATTGAGATGTATATTTGATGTTTGTGTTGTGATGATCTTAATATATAATGTTAATTTGATGTTTGAATGTGTTATTAGTCGAATATGATGTTTGTACGATGGTTATCATGATCGTGATGATGTTTATTAATTAATTTAATATTAAATGACCATGATATTTATTAAATATTATGTTGTGGTTGTAATTGTAATTTAAATTTTAATTGTATGTAAAATTGTAAAATTGTATTTGTGTTTGTACTTATTGTAGTTTAAACTGTAATTATATGTAAAATATTTATTAATGTAAAATTTTAATTGTAATTGTAATATTTAATTTATTCTGAAATGATTGTAATTGTATATCTGAAAAATTGTAAAATTGTAATTGTAATTCTAGTTGTATGTAAAATTCTAAAATTTTAATTGTATTTGTAATTGTAATTTTAATTGAATTGTATGTAAAATATTTATAAAATTGTAATTGTAATTGTAAATGTAATTCTATATAAAATTGTAAATGTAATTGTATGTAAAATTCTAAAATTGTAATTGTATTTGTAATTGTAATTTTAATTGAATTGTATGTAAAATATTTGTAAAATTGTAATTGTAATTCTATGTAAAATTGTAAATGTAATTGTATGTAAAAATAAAATTTTAATTTTAATTTTAATTCTAATTGTAATTATTGTACTTTTAATTGTAATTGTATGTAAAATATTTGTAAAATTTTAATTCTATTAATGTGAAAATTTTAATTGTATTAATGTGAAATGATTTTATTAAAATATTTAAATTTGTAAATTTGCAAATAATTGTAAAATAACAAATCTAGAAATAATACGAATTTTTGTAACATAATAAAGTTTAGAAAATAATGAAAATAAATTCATGTACTTTATAATTATAATTATTTTACTATGATATTACATACAAAAAAAAGAACTTTATACAGTCTGGTGTGCTTATCATCCTAACATGCACCGGTGCGTCATATAAATAAGGCACACCAGTGCGTCACAACTCTTCCGCACCGGTAACGAATAAACGCAAATAAAAAAACGCAACTCTATTTTCTTTAAGTGAAAGAAAAGAGGAAATTTGAAAAATGGGCGGCAAAATATTTTCGAAAATCTAATTTCATAAAATAATTCTTTAAATACTAAACACTTTTCATTATTTCACTATTTTTCCTAGAATTTTCAGCCAGATATTTGCAGGAGACAACTTGGAGCAAGAGAGTAGGAGGACACTATGGAGCAGCGAAATACATTCGAACAAAAGTATTCAGACAATCAGAAACCAAACCTCTGGTGTTTCAAACCCTATATCATAAAATTTGAAACCATCTCATGATTAAATTTGATTTTTTTTTTTTTACTTTTTTTCTGCAGTTTTTTATTTTTTTCTGCAATTTATCCATTTTTACCCTAAACCCTTCCTTTTTTTGTTTTTTCCCTTTCTTCTCCCTGTTTCTGTGATTTCAGAATTAGGGTTTTTCATTTTATATTGACGTCCAACCCACGGGACAACTTTCATAGTAAGATCCCAATCCATTCGGCCATTGCATGAATTTTTGAAAAAATGGATTTTTCTTTATCAGTGCGCCCTACGTAGTATACCACACCGGTGCTATGTATTATACAGCGAAACACGAAAGTGCTGTAGTAAAAAAAATTGAAAACATTTTTTCTAAATCCGTGCACCAAATCTGAAATAGGGCACTGGTGCTCCATTTAACTAGGAAAGCACCGTACGGTGTATTACATCATTTTTGCGGTGTGTTTATAATACCCCACACACCGTGAGGTCTATTACACTATTTTTTTCTGTGCATTTACAATATCCAATGCACTGTACGGTGTATTATACTATTTTTTGGTGTGTTGTTAATATCCCGACGCAACGGCGGCGGTGCGAACCCTGTGAAAGGCGCACTGATATCTTGAGATTTATTTTCTACCTGAAAATTTGAGAATTTATTTATAAATATATTAATGAATGATATCGTACAAGTTTCATATTGATAAAGAAATGTCTAAATAGAGATCAAGTAACAAAAATACTGTTAACACATCAAGAAAAGAAAAAAAGACAAGTTCTTTGTACATTATTTATAAAAAATATTATTTTTGAACTATATATAAGTTTAAATAATATGTATTTTTTATTATGTATCATGCAGAGCCACAAAATGACGAACTCAATATGATTATTTCTAATCTAGGACCAGAAGAGCATAAAATTTTAATGGAAAAATTGCAAAAGGATGAATCAGGTGAATGAAAAAATACTATCGATCCAATATGAGTTTATTTTTTTAATTATCATTAATAATATACTTAAAATTATTAGATAACATGTGTCAAACAGTCTACTAATTCACATTTGTTTAATGTTGTACAAGGACCAACAACTCAGAAAAGGAATGTTGTTCTAAGAAAAGAAAAAAAATAGAACATGCAAATGAAAATCAATTGCTCCTTAGCTCATCTGGAGTGGTGCTGGTAGTTAATGAAAGGGGAAAAACTTTTACAAAAGTTTGAGGGATCTAGTGGAATGAATGTATAGACGTTCTTTCCAACAACAACAACGTGCTTCAAATGTAAATACTGCAATATTTAATTTTCAATCATTGAGTACAATAAATATGATTGCCATTAAATATTTAACAAATTTTCTTGAAGAAAAGAAAATGGAACCCATTCAGCACATAAAACAAGACGACAGGGAAGAAAATGCTTGATATCTAAGTTTGTGAGTAATTGTTACTTCCTTATAACAACTTAACTAGATTTCATTTTTGTATTTTTTAAGTTGTTTTAAAAAAATCATCATTGAATGTCTTCAAACAGGTTCTAACATACAAATAAGTACCATCAAACGAATTGATTGAAATTGGGTTAAATATGGGTTGCGAGTATATGTTTGCATATCAGAATTTAATTGTGGAATTTGTAAGCATCTATCGATCTTGTTTTACTTAGCTCCGTCTATAATTAATAGAACAAAAACATCTTATTTATTAAATATATGATTTGTTATCGGGTATAAAACTTGCAGGAAACAAAGTATGGAACCGCGCCAACAGATGAAATTTTGAAAGATGGCATGATACATGGTTTTGAAATAATGTGTATAATTTATGAGTCAATTGTTGTTATGGTACATCATTTTTCTTTTCGATTTACATTGATGTATATTATTTAATATTGCAATTTTCATTATTCTCACCAATGTATATACACTCATTTCAGTTTATTTTTATGTTTGTAGATGGAAGGTGAAGAAGAAGAAAAAAATCAATGCCATGAACAAAACATTTCCGAAAATAACCCAAGTCATGGAAGTAGCTCTAGCAATGACAACAGTTCAAGCGAAGAATGATGATCATTATGTTTGGATATCAAAGCAAGGCATTTCATTTTTTGAAATATATATGTCTGTGAAATCAGACATTTTTTTTAATATAATGGGCATAGTGTCCCAATTGAAAGACAAAGGGATACCAATAACTGTCCCATTTTGTATGATAGACAATTTGATTATTTTTTTTTCTTTTTTTCTGCAGTTTTTTACTTTTTTCTGCAGTTTATCCATTTTTACCCTAAACCCTTCATTTTTTTGTTTTTTCCCTTTCTTGTCCCTATTTTTGTGATTTAAGAATTAGGGTTTTTCATTTTAGATTGACGTCCAACCCACGGGACAACTTGCATAGTCAAATCCCAATCCATTCGGCCATTGCGTGAATTTTTGAAAAAATGGATTTTTCTTTATCGATGCGCCCTACGTAGTACACCGCACCAGTGCTCTGTATTATATAGCACACCATGAAAGTACTGTAGTAAAAAAAAATTGAAAACATTTTTTCTAAATCCGTGTGCCAAATCTGAAATAGGGCACCAGTGCTCCATTTAACTAGGAAAGCACCGTATGATGTATTACACCGTTTTTTCTAGTGCGTTTATAATACCCCATGCAACATGAGGTCTATTACACTATTTTTTGCAGTGCATTTACAATATCCAAGGCACCGTATGGTGCATTATACTATTTTGCGGTGTGTTGTTAATATCCCCACGCAACGGTGGCAGTGTGGACCTCATGAAAGGCGCACCGGTACCTTGAGATTTATTTTCTTCCTAAAAATTTGAGAATTTATTTATAGATAATTTAAGGAATGATATGGTACATGTTTCAGATTGATAAATAAATGTCTAACAAGAGATCAAGTAACAAAAATACTGTTAACACATCAAGAAAAGAAAAAAAGACAAGTTCTTTGTAAATTATTTATAAAAAATATTATTTTTGAACTATATGTAAGTTTAACTAATATGTATTGTTTACTGTGTATCATGTAGAGCCACAAAATGATGAAGCTCGATATGATTATTTCTAATCTAGGACTAGAAGAGCATAAAAGTTTAATGGAAAAATTGCAAAAGGATGAATCAGGTGAATGAAAAAATACTATCGATCCAATATGAGCTTATTTTTTTAATTATTATTAATAATATACTTAAAATTATTAGATAACATGTTTCAAATAGTCTACTAATTCACATTTGTTTAATTTTGTACAGGGACGAACAACTCAGAAAAGGAATGTTGTTCTAAGAAAAGAAAAAAAATAGAACATGCAAATGAAAATCAATTTCTCCTTAGCTCATCTGGAGTGGTGCTAAAAGTTAACGAAAGGGGAAAAACTTTTACAAAATTTTGAGCGATATAGTGGAACGAATGTATAGACGTTCTTTCCAACAACAACAACGTGCTTCAAATGTAATATGTAATCATTTTATTTTTCAATCATTAGGTACAATAAATAAACAATTTAGTATTAAATATTAATTTTCAAGAATTTTCTTGCAGAAAACAAAAGAAAATGGAACCCATTCAACACATAAAATAGGACGACAAGGAAGAAAATGATTGATCTCTAAGTTTGTGAGTAATTGTTACTTCCTTATAACAACTTAGCTAGATTTCATTTTTGTATTTTTTAAGTTGTTTTACAAAAATCATCATTGTCGAATGCCTTCAAATAGGTGCTAACATACAAAGAAGAACCATCAGACGAATTGATTGAAAATGGGTTAAATATGGGTCGTGAGTATATGTTGGCATATCAAAATTTAATTGTGAAATTTGTAAGCATCTATCGATCTTGTTTTACTTAGCTCCGTCTATAATTAATAGAAAAAAAGCATCTTTTATATTAAATATATGATTTGCTATGGGGTATAAAACTTTCACGAAACAAAGTATGGAACTGCGCCAACAAATGAAATTTTGAAAGATGGCATGGTACATGGTTTTGAAAGAATGTGTATAATTTATGAGTCAATTGTTGCTATGGTACGCCATTTTTCTTTTCAATTTACAATGATGTATATTATTTAATATTACAATTTTCATTATTCTCACCAATGTATATACACTCATTTCAGTTTATTTTTATGTTTGTATATGGAAGGTGAAGAAGAAGAAAAAAATCAATGTCATGAACAAAACATTCCTGAAAATAACCCAAGACATGGAAGTAGCTCTAGCAGTGACAACAGTTCAAGCGAAGAATGATGATCATTATGTTTGGATATCAAAGCAAGGCATTTTATTTTTTGAAATATATATGTCTGTGAAATCAGACATTTTGTTTAATGTAATGGACATAGTGTCCCAATTGAAAGACAAAGGGATACCAATAACTGTCCCATTTTGTATGATAAAGATTGTCTTATATATATATATATATATATATATATATATATATATATAATCATAAAATATGTTTTAATTTATTCTATTGCGTTCTCCATGGTCGTTCTCCATTGTCGTTCTCAAATGCACTAATAAAAATCCTGTTCTGTGAATGTTGTTATAAGATATATATGTGTCGACTTTTGATGAATAATGAATTTTAAAAAACACAATATTGTGTGATAAACAAATTATTGAAGAGCATGCGATTCTGAAATTTAGTTAATAAAAATTTAATTCATATGAATATTGTTATAAGATGTGTCGACTTTTGATGAATAATGAATTTAAAACAATCACAATAATTGGACTGTCATAGGTCGATGTTTCTAAAAAACACAACATGAAAACCAATGTGTGTCAGTAACCGCACACCGGTGTGTTTATGTGTCTAGGTGTCGTTATACGATCTATGGGCACCGCACAAATACTGATACCAATTATCAATATCAGTGCGTTTGTGTGATACTACGCACTAGGGCGTTTACATATCTATAAGCACTGGTGCATTTTTACGATCTATGGGCACTACATGAATACCGATACCAATTATAAATCTCGGTGCCTTTCTATGATACAATGCACCGATGTGTTGATACGACCTATGGGAACTGCATAAATCCCAAGGCCAATTAAAATGGCCCCGTGCATTGTATGGCCAACACTATGCCTGGTGCGGTTTTACACCTAAACGTCCCAGTGCGTTGGACTGACAAAGCCCCGGGGCACCGTCAGCATGTACGCACCGGTGCGTTATAGGAATAGTAGCGCACCGATGAAAAAACATCCATAATAACCTCTGGCCTTTTCTTTTAACATTCACTTAGATGCATCTGAAAAATTTGTATGGTCAACCTTGGGACACGTGAAATGTAAGCTTCTCTATGCCATATATTTTATTAGTAACAATCTATCCAAGGTTGGGCCTATAATTCCACATGGAAAACCACCGCTAGGTTCACTCCCTTTGAGCTGGTTTATGGAAATAAGGCACTACTATCTATTGGTTTTGAGTACAACACCCTGAGAATGGTAGCAAAATTGGACCTAGACATCACCAAAGCTCAGTAGGAGAGCTTGCAACAAATGAATGCTCTTGACGAACTTAGGTTGTAAGCTCTCATGCATATTGGGGTGGTCCAATTGCAGAGGAATATTTGGCATGAAAAAACATTAGGGAAAGGACCTTCCAAGAGGGTGATTGGGCCCCTTTTTATGATTCTAGATTCAAGGAATTAAAGGGAAATTTGATGACAAGATGGATAGGTCCCTACCTTGTGGAAAAGTTCTACGAAAATGACTTAGTCCAAATCAAAACAATCAATGAGGAGAAAGTTCCACTTCTATTCAATGGTTATCAATTGAAGCTTTATTAGAGACCTATATCAAAAGAGGAGTTTACGAATTCAATAGGTAAAGAACTGAATGTGATTGGGTGCCTTAAAGCTCCCAATCCATCCAACCTTTGATCAATAGAGAAAAAATATAATAAAAAAATTTAAAAAATGAAGAAAAAAAAGAAAAAGGAAAAAAAGAGAATAAAAAACCTGAGTGAAAACCTCCATGAGGCACCTGAGGTAAGATATTGGATTGAATACCTCTATGAGGTAGTCCAAGAGTCTAAAAAAAATAAAAAATTATGAAAAGGAATAAAATATCCTCAGGTGAAAATCTCTTTTGAAGCACCTATGATAGTACTATAGGTCTAAAACCTCATTTGAGGCATCCTACAGGTCTCAAAAAAAAAAAAAACAAACAAACACTAAAAGAAAGAAGAAAGAACAAAGAAGAGTAAAGGGTATGCTTACATTATTTCTCTAAAATTTATACAGGGTTCGAGTGACAGAAAATGGAGGCCAATGGACAGGAAAGAAGTTTCTAAATTAGCTCTCTCGGAATGAACTTTATCCATTCATTGATTTTCCCCAAGCTTTCTCACCATTATATGGCCTCCCTCAACTACTTCTACCATAGTCATAAATTGCTACAATATTTTCCTAGATTTGGTATAGGATTGTGATAGGTATAAAAAGAAGGAACAATTCCTTGGATTTTCTCTCAGGAACAAGGGAGGGGGCCCATAATAGCCTCATAATTCATTTTCCACACCAGATGACCTCTTTTTCACCTTCATATCCATATTATTCCATTAAAATCCTTTCATTCTACCCTTTCATCCACCTTACTTATCACATCAAAGCCCTATAACACCCATCCTTAGCTTGCTTATAAATTATCAAAATTTCTTGAAGTGATACTTGGAGGAATTATATGTCTTAACAGGTTTTGTGTGACTCCTATAGGAGGACACACAATCCTATAGTAGTCTGTACATACCCTACAAGAACACAACTATAGCACCAGATCCAAAATATGATCTTCATGGAAGCATTGGAGGACTACATCCCTGATCTTGAGAAAATACAAGACCCTCTGCAAGCTCCTATAATATCCCTACTCACCCAACAAGTAGCAACATCTAATCCATGATGGTACCTACATCCTGAAGGAATTGCATTATCAATCTTCAATCAACAAGGAAAATTTAAATTTATTTTTAAACAAAGAAATGCTTGGAGCAGTGAAGAGAAAAATATTACATATAAGAAGACATTTAAGGCAACCCAACCCATGTCAAGAAATTCCATGCAAGAATCAAGATATCAACACATCAATGAGCACCACTAGGTAGGCACTAGTATGGAAAATTTCTAACCTCTCCCCTTGAACACATCATAGTTTAAGTAATGTTTTCAATTCATGAGAGACAAGGTTTTGGAGGCTAGAATAGGTTCAATAGTCTCAAACACCCTCAAACTGTTATATGGATTTTCTTTCTCTCTCATCACATATGTAGAAAAAGGAAAAAAAAAAAATGTTGATGATTATGAGGAGCAGTCCAATGAACCTATGGTGGAGTTGTGAAGGTGGTAGGTGGGGGCTAGCTCATATAATGCGCTGATCCCACCACCCTACCACTGATTGCATAAAGGTAGGCCCGAGCCTCATTTGGAATAAAGGTTTCATTCTAAAAAATGAAATGATGCCCACTACCATCATCGAGAGTCAAGCAACCTATACTAGAGTTCTCATAGAATTCTACAGAGGATTTACATAGCCAAGAGACAACTACTACAAGATAAAAACTGCATGCTACAGGATATAGAATGTATGCTACACGTTTGATCTCAGGTGCTATAAGATTATCTTGATATGTGTAAAATAGCTTGGTTTTGCGTTTTTTTCCCACAAAACCCTATATTTAGGAAGTAAACTCCAAGGGAAATGTAAGTACCTAATTATCGTCACCTTCTATGAACAAAACAATTATGCAATTGTTCAGATTTTTCCATAGAACATCCTCTAGAAAATCTATGGAAACAATAGGAAATTGAAATGTGAATTTTTCTTGTGAATTGATAATCATAATAGGGGAATGATCTTATTTTGAGTTGGGCATGTAATTTTTCTTGAAAAACTATAGTAGGAGTCATGGGGGGTGTTTTAATCGAAAAGAGCCCAAAAACGCATTAAGGATCCAATAATACCCTTATGTCAGGGATATATTTGAAAATCACCAATGGTGGGATTGTTTGAGAAATTGAAAGGTTTTAATGATGGAATTACTCATGAGTTTGTAGTAAGCCTCTAGCCTTAAGGGGAATATATTGCTACCACCATTGTGAGGGGGCTCATCATCCATCTAAATGAAAATTTTATTATCAGGGTGAGGGGGCTGATCATCCATCTAAATGAAAAATTTATTAGTAGGGTGAAAACATTTCCCCTAAGGGTAAGTTGGAGAAAGGAGGAGAGAACAAAGGCTATCACAACCACTCCATGATGAGCAACATATTGAAGAAAAAAATGGGGTTAGGAGAGAACGTATACCCTATCCATGGGATGAGGTAGCTTATCACATCCTAAAATACATATTCTATGAGGGGAGACTCAATGTTTTTTATTCCAGTTAGTTTAGGTTGATATATTAGCTAAGGCTACAAATAGATCTACATATCCCAAGGAGATTAAACATTCCCCATTTCCTTTCCCAATCCATAATATAAATGAGACAAAGAGTAAGAGGGGGGAAAATACAGTATATATCTCACCATGGGATCATAAGGATCATTTTCATGGATTCTCTAGAGCATGTTCAAAACCATGTTTCATGGAAAAATTTTGGTGGATATGGACAAGGATACTTTCCTTGAAACTCAAGCCCAGTCCTTTTTAGAGCTTGAAGAGACAGCAAATCATGGTTTTGTAGAAAAATAGGATAGTGAAGAATACAAAGAGGAAAAATAAGAATAAGAAGAATAAAATGCCGATGAAGAATAGGAAAAAGAAAATTCAGAGCAGAATATAAAGGGATAAAAAGGGGAACAAAGGACCCCAAAGGTCATTGGGGGATCTTCTAGACCTCAGAAAATAAGGAGACAAGAGAAACATGCAAGCATTTCATAAAGGAATATTGAGCAAGAAGTGGTTGCCACAGTGGCAACCTTAACTCCACCAGTCAAGCCCAAAGGGAGGCAACCAAAGAAATGCCCTCTACGTTTCAATAGGATAAGAAGCAATAGACTTAATTAATGTAAGCCTTGGGCTTCTACAACAACCCCCATCACCATTGAAGGGTGAGCTAGCCACCAAAAGGGATAATTGGAGAAATATAAGAAATAATCTAAAGAAATAACCTCCCTCAAAATTAAATTAAAACCACCCCAAGCCTCACAAAGGAATCCAAGTACTAGGGGATCCAAGAATAAGCAACTACAAGAGGAATATTCCATACTATAGGAAGGTAGGGCAGTGCTATAAAAAAGTATAGAAATGCTACAGGAAGGCATGGAAGTGCTATAGGAAAGTGACACACAACTATAGGAAGGATGTAGAGGGTTACAAAAGCTTCCAGAACCTAATCTCCAACGAGACCTTAGGTCCTATTACAATTTTTTTTAAGTAGGAAAAATAATTCCTGCCAAGTTTGCAGTCTTGATCCTCCTTGAGCTAGAAAACGAAAGAGGTAGAATCAACTATTAGATGCAGATTGCAAGGTCCAAAGGAGTTGAATATGCCAGCCTAATGGAAGAAATGATGAAGAATATGGGTGAGGATATGTTTTATTTGAGACTCAAAGAAGAAAACATGAGAGAACAACTGCAGATAGAAAAAAAAGAGATTGAAATACCAGTCACAGAAGAAACATGAGAAACTTGCCGCTATGGAAAGCTTGGATATGGAATCCACTAAATGTAGAAACCCATAAAAAACCTATGAAATTTACTTCAAGGAATAATGGATTCAATTTCATATCAAGACCCTAACACAATATGGTTCACTTCCTTTCTAGGATTACAATTTTTTTATTGAATTATTTCATAAATCCAAAGTTGAGGAAAAATATCGAATGGCTGAATTTGTAATATTCCAAAATTTTCATATCACATTTGGAATATTAGAGTCCTTGATTTTCTTAATGAGTTAAGTAAATAAAAGGGTGGATGTAATGTTCCCAACTAAGGAACAACTACACTATTGGGAATAACCTAAGTTATTACCAATGTGGAGCTTCAGAAAACCATGAGAATGGAAATTAAGAGTAGCTCATTGGATGTTAAATAACATCACACCAGCAGATGGAATAACCTCAACAAGATATTGGCGTATATTCTCTTTCCGGGGTGGGGAAATGCAACAATACAGGGCATGAAACTAGAACTTTGAAATGAATAAGTTATATAACAGTCCTGTTATGATGAATAAGCTTAAAATATACATAATAAACACATATACATAATTTTTATCTACATCATCAAATTTTTCTTCGTTTCATGATCTGTAGAGTGGGGAAAAAGGGTATTTTATGCCCTAAAAAGGTTGTTTTCAGAAATAAGCATAAAAATAGGCAGGGTAAACGGCTGGATATGATATATTAGGTCATGATGGACCTATTCTCCGAATTTAAGCTCAAAATAATGCTTCTATATATGTTAAACATTTCCTCCTTTCCCGACTAGGCTAGAAAACCTTGATTTCCCATGACTTTGCTAAACAGGAATTTATGAATACAGTGAGAGCGTAATTCTCAGGAGGGTTTCTACATAAAATTATGGAATAATTATGATATTAATATTATATTATTCAAATAATATATAAATGGAGGCTTAACCTCTTTTACATCAAGAAAAAGACACCCGGCAAGGGTTTTCGGAAAAATACATGTACAAAAGGTAGGACTGCAAAAAATAACGCAATATACATAAAATATGCATTAAAAATGACTATAAATAACATATAATAGCTGAATAATAAATAAATATGGCCAAAGGCCTCTCTAAAAAACTCTCGGAGGGAAATAAGCACCTCCTCTTACAAGATGAGCACAAAATCAAAGGGTGCAACACGGTTCTTTCTTTACCTTTTGCATCAGGGCTGTGTTTTGAATTACTAGAGATATGATGGCTGAATGTGAATGAATGGACTCAATAAAAATGCTAAAAATGAGCTCAAATCCTTATAAAGCACGATCCCTTAAGAAAAGGAAATTTGATCTCAAGAGAGGATGGAATTCTTGCACAGGAATTCCTTGCACTAAGTAGTGTAGCAACTCCGGCTAAACAACTGAAGTATGCAATTGGTCTCTAGACCAAAGTATCTGAATACATGAATGAATTCCCTTTGATGCTATGCCTTCCTTTTATCTTTGGTAAGCCTCCTCACCCGGGACCCCACACAAGGTTGAGGTGACTTCTTCATGAAGCTTCCTCTTTCAAAACTGCGCTGGCCTAGCTAGCTTCCCTCCTTTTGTGATAGCGTTGTTGACTTGGTCAACTATAACCAATCCTCCTGCAATGCCTCTGTTCACACCAAGTGATCTTCAATCCGGTTCTCATATGTGTGTCTAGGCTGATCCTTGTTCACATTGAGCTAGTCACTTTGAGTGATTTCTTCCTCCTCAAGGATGCATGTTGACTTAGTCAAACTTGACTATGTCTCCATCCAATTTTTCCTTGTTCATACTTGGAGGTGTAAAACCAAGCTCCTAAGATTAGTTCCTTCCTTAATAAGGTGGAAATTATTCATAATTGTATTATTCATGGGCCTCCTTACCCATTTATTCCTCTTCTAAGTGAAAGTAGCAAAATCTAATGTTCCAAATTACTATGCGCAAATTTGGGAACATTACAGTCCTCCCCTCCCAAATGTTACCTGTCCTCAAGAAACTACAAGGATAAGACTGAAGAGCATTCTCTCCTCCCATGTAGCAACCTCATATGATGCAATCCTCCAAGTATCAAGGTGTTGTATCATTAATATATCTCCAAGTTGCTCCTCCCAAGTGTGCAAGCCATCTATTGGGGAACATCCCAAATAGCTAACATGATGTGACAATGAAACATCCATGGGGTCAAAAATGGGCTGTTTGAAGGTCCTCTTGAAGCATGAGGGCTTATATAGATTGGGATTAATCATCCCCATTTGAATCTCTCCTCCCCAAGCTATCAACCAAATAGAATGAGTCACCCTCTAGTATGGCAGCTCATGAAGGATCTCTTCCACCTTGAGCTCCTGCAAAGAAGGTGGGTTGCATAGCTGACTATGTGGAGTCGAAGTGCACATCTCTTATTGCTTCTCTCTCCACTTATGATATATATGGGGATCCTGCTGATATATGGCTGAAATATAATGGTCTTCAAGAAATACCCAAGCCACTCCATCAAATCCAACATCCATGAGGTGTCTCAAAGAACTCAAACCTCCTAAATGAGTCCTCTCATTTGAAGGAAAAATGTAAAACATGGAAATCAAGGTATACCCATTGTTCTTTCTGAAATATGCAGCTTTTGTAATGTGAATAATCACCTTCTCATTGGGCCTCCTCACCTCTTTTGCCACTCCTCCAATGGTGCTTCCTACAATCAATGTTCTAGCAGCGTAATATGGAAGCATAAACATGTAAAAACAAGGAGGTAGAACATAGTCCCAATCATGGAACCAACGTAGGGCATCCTTTGCCTGCCTCAATACATAGTGCAACAAGTGTGTTTCCAGCCACTTTTTTTCTGCCACATCCATTTTACAAAATAGAATCATGAAAGCATAATTTGGTGCCAATGATGCACACCGAAAACCATGTGGCATTCCCCCACAATCCACAAATAGAATGGCCATCATAAACACTGCAAGTGGCCTCAAGTACATAAAAATATAATATGCAAGAAGGAAAGACCCTTATTGGTATGACATGCTGCTCATATAGATAAGGAAGTGTAAAATACGAAACAAAATTTTACCTCCTTCATCATGTACTTTGGTCATTGAGCTGAAATGGCTCAAGTGCAAATTCTCCCTTGCTGTAGGTGAGTACGGAAGTGGTTGTGCTGACCTTTTCTTCATCTTCTGGGCTGTGCATCTCTCCATATGCTGATATACATTCAATTGAATTCCCTCCCAAGTAAACTCCTCCATTCAGGGATGGTATGCATAGAAATGCATGGAATGAAAGTCCACAAATGCTGCATGTAGATCTTCCTCCTTGTGCTTGTGACACCAAGCCAAGAAGATAAAAACATAGTAATGGATACTATAATCCATTACTTCCTCATGCTCCTCTTCTACATGCTTCCATGGTGCATTACTTGTGAAGTGGTCTTGGGGACACTTCAGCAAGCAATCCAAGCTCCTAAGTGACAGCGCTGCTAGCCTTTGGAGTAGGGCTACTGTCATCTCAAAGCTCAATTCTTTGACATAGATTGTGTCAAAGACTCTCCCCCAAATGCTGTTGTACATGTAGAGATCCTCCCAAGATGGAGGGGTTACTCTTTACACTATGCTAGTGTCATTCCTTACTCTTGCAGCATTATGCCAAGTGTGAGAGAAATTCTGCCCTTGCTCTCTCCCCATCCTCCGAAGCAACAAATGACTTTGCTACCTCACCATACCTCCATCATACAACCTATGTGGTGAAAAAATAATGATCACATCACCATAATGCATCCACACTCCTTGCTGCCCCATGACGAAAGTATCCAGCCAATCTTCCTTTGTCTTCTCACTCCATGGAAAAGGACATGTCATAGGTTGACCAAACTCTGTCAAGAGTAGCCAACGCAGCATTGCCTCTTGCTGCCTGGTGTCATAAACTTGCAAGAGGCTTACCAACCTCTTGTATCCCATCCACATCCACTCAACTTCATGTGGATGCCCCCTATCTTTCTCCATCTTGGAATTCCTCCAATGAGGTCTACCATCCTCCCATATCAGACCTTTCTCCTTGCATTTCATAAGAGGTTGAAATGCAACTCCTTGGAGACCTCCAAGAAAAGCTCTCTCATCAATGATTATCTTGGACCCATAAGGATCCAAAGGGACTAAAATTAAAGCCTCCTTTCTTCTACCTCTTGATAGCACTGCAACCCTCCTCCGGGGTAAATTTGCTGCCTCATACTCCATCTCAATGTTCATGATTTCCTCCAAAAGATCACACTTCAACCTCAAGGGTTGTGTGTAACTCATCAATGATACATGAGGTTGAGGGTTCAAATCTCCCTTGAACCTCTCAAGCTTGCACAACATAGTGCAATCCTGCTACTCTATCTTAGCAATACCATTTGATCCTGGGCCATATGCAAACAAATCTCCAACCCTTTCCATAAAATTTTATGAAATGTTAAGACATGGAAACTTATGCATACCTTTGTGAGCCCTTGGGAAATATTCTATGGCTACAAGAGGTCCTCTCTTCAATGGTATGTTAGTATCAATCTTTCGTCGTAAAAACCACTTTAATACACTTTGAAAAATAGCCCTAACATCAAGTATGACTGCCAATATCTTTAAATCTGCAGTTAGTTGATCCAAATAATGCTACACAAATCTAGATCTAAGCATAAAAGACATTAAGCATTAAAAATGAAATATGGCTCCATGCATCCAACAGACAAGACAAGAATGATGTATTTGAAATAATTTTTTGTATTATATTAAAAGGGGGCACCTGAGAGGAAAACAAGAAAGGTTTTTTCCGGTTCTCCTCAATGGGATGGGTTCTTGACAGTCCTCAGCATTTCAGATCTAAAATTTCTCTCTCTTGTTGGTGTAGAAAACCCAGACAAACATAGAACTCAATGGGAGCTCACAAGGAAAAAATGGAGAAAATGTGACCAAGTGTATAGATCCAAAGTGATCTAATGCAATCAAAGGTGACTAATGAATGGGGAAAACCCTTCTATTTATAACAAAATATTAGGGCGATCTAGAACTTGGTGCATGAATAAAATATTATTAATCAAATTCTAGAACCACCCTTTAGGAATATTTTATTATATTTGTTGGAGGGAAAAGGATTTTTGACTTGGGTCAATTCATTTATTTATAAATAATAAATAAATAAATGATTTATTTATTATTTTAAGGAAATGGTGGGAATATAATTAAATAAATAATGATTTATTTAATTATTTATAAATGATTTAGTCAAATTTAACTAGGAATATTATTTAAATAAGGATTTAAATAACTTATTCCTAGGAAATAATCAAATAAATAAGGAATTATTTAATTGATTTCCTTGTTTTGGGTTAAATATGACCAGGAAATATAAACAAATATAGATTTGTTTATTATTTCCTTTTGGGGTTTCCTGTTTAGACCATAAACAACTTAATAAAGGTGTTTTACTAAGTTATTTCACATAGTGGAAGCAATTTTACTTAGGGTAAAATTGGTCTTACATGGTGTACTTGGGTTCATCTAATGATAATAGGTTAGATGACCAAAAAATGGTGTAACATATTTCCCCCCAACGTACGAGTGTTAGGAGAAAATCGTATGACCGAAGTATGTTGTAAGAACTCAATCACTAAACATCAAGAGGGAAGTCAGAGAGAGGAATGTAAGGTAGTCTAATGTGCTAAAGGACTAGACCCTGAGGAGACGAGACTTACATGTGCAAAAAATCTCTAGTTTATGAAGTGGTACCTGTAAGAAAGGCAGCGGGGGAGGAATACCTATGCCCGCCGACACAAAGTACAAAAGAATAGTATGTCCAGTAAACAAGGAACCGAACTATAAAGTACATGCTGGCATAAATACAAGCCAAAAAAATAGAATGATGAATCCCACATACAGCCGGGACGTATAAAATAATATTGTAGTACATGAGATACAAATACAACCCAAATTCCCCCTATACACGGGGAAGGGCTCGCAAAATCTGACTGATACATGCCAATCGAAAGGTGTTGCAAGTGGCTGAGGCCGAAATCATCAAAATTAAGGAGCTGCATCCAAGGCTGAAAATGAAGAAGTCATCCGGGCATGTGGGGGGCTACCTGCAGGGCCACCCCCTCATGATGGTTAAGACAGCTCACACACACCCAGGAATCACCAATAGCTGCTGCTGCATCACTGGACCATCGAGTATACGGATCACAATCATATTGAAAGGAGCTCGAACCAAGGTACACCGCTATCTAGACTTGGCTGCTGGAGTAAATGAGTTGATGTTGACAGAAGGAGGTCCGCCATAGGTGAGGTGATGAGGGATCCCCAACTAAGGCACGAGAGAAAATAGTAGAGCGACTAACAGACTAACACTAATGATGATGATGAAATGGGGAAAGGTCCAAAGGGGACCATAAAAACATGAGTACAAAATGGTATCTCATGAAGAAAATTGACACAAACAAGAATGAATGTGGAGGCAAAGCGGTGCCCCAAGGAAAAGTGTTGTAAGTGAGGAAATCTGATTTTGAGGAGAGGTGAAGTAAGACTTCATGGACAACATGTGTCCTAGTGAAGTAGTGAATGATGAAAACAAACATTTGCTGGCTATCTACAAGAAAATAAAACATGCATTTCGAACGGGAAATGCTAAGGGTAATATCTCTTAAGATAGAGTGCATTGCGAGGATTAGGAAGGGGGTGGCCTTCAAAGTCCTCTAAAAGATATGCCCTCTTACCAATATCTTTACTGATGATGTAAGGACCTAGCCATAATGAGTCAAACTTCCCATGACCGAGGGTATCGTGGGCCTGGTCATATACTAGAACAAGGTCACCTTCATGAAAGGTACGAGGGTGTACTTTTCAGTCATACTGAGCTTTGGTGCGCTTTTTGGCCACTTCAAGAGTTTGCAATGCAACACGATGGTCTTCAGAGGCATGCTCAAGCATGATAAGTCATTGTTCTAGAGGTTGGGTATAAGGGAGAAGTTTGATGGCCAAATGAAGGGAAGAAATTTCACACTCAATTGGCAAGACATCCTCCTCGCCAAAGACAAGGTGGAAAGGAGTGAAACTGGTGGCAGTTTTAATAGAAGTACGATAAGCCCACAAATCAGGAAAGAGCATAAGATGCCAATTGGTTTTGTGCTTATTCACCATTCTTTGAAGCATGGTCTTAAGAATTTTGTTGACTGTTTCAACTTGGCCATTCCCTTGGGGGTAATAGGAGGATGAATTTTGGTGCTCAAAACCCAATAGTGAGGATAGCTCATGCCAAATCTCATCTTCAAAATGTCGGCCATGGTGAGAGACCAATTGTTTTGGAACTCTGAATCGAGCAATGATGTGGTTAAAGAAAAAGAGGGCTACGGTGGCTACTGTATTGTTGAATGTTGGCATAGCTTCAGCCCATTTTTTGAAAGAGTCAACCGCCACAATGATATATTTGTGGTTACCAACAGATGGAGGTCGACATTACATGAAGTTTATGGCCCATTTACAGAAAGGAACAGCTCTGAAAACGAGATGGAGGGGAGTGGGGGGAGCTTGTGCCTTAGGGGCGAAATTTTGGCAATTGGAACAGTGTTTGACTGCTTCAATGCAATCGCTGAAGAGAGAAGGCCAAAAATAACCAGCGCGCATGATTTTTTGGGTAGTAGCAAGGCCGGAGAGGTGGCCTCTACAAGCGCCGCTATGACAGGCGTTGAGGACTTTCTCGGCTTCAACGTGTGTGAGGCAACGAAGAAGGATAGTATCTACTCCACGACGATAAAGGTAGTCACCGAGCAGAAGGTAGCAAGGGGCTTGGTGTTGGATACATCGTCGAGCATCACGATCAATATGAAGGGTGAAATTTTGGGTTCGCATGTAAGTAAGGATGTCACTGTACCAAGGATCGTCGGTGGTGATGGTGAATAAATATCCATCGGGAAGAGCATCATTAATTGGAGGGTCTTACATTCTAGTAGGTAAATTAGAAATGAGTTCAGCGAGGACTAAACCTTTCTTGCTTTTTGGGGTGACAAATTCAAGGTCAAATTCTTGGAGGATAACGAACCAACGAGCGTATTTCCCACTGAGGACGCGTCGACTCAATAGGAAAGTCATGGGGTTGGAATTAGTCACAACCTTGGTGGAACACATGAGGATATAGTGACGCAGTTTTTGGACCGAGAACATGACATCTAGCGCTAATTTGTCTTCATGTGAATATGACACAGGTGGACCGGCAAGGTTCTTACTGACATAATAGATCACATGTTCTACACCGTTATCATCCTCCTGGATAAGAACACTGACAACCGAATAGGTGGAAGCGGAGATGTATAGGATGAAGTCTCGGTCAAAGTCAGGAGGATGGATCAAGGGAGCAGATGTGAGAGCATGCTTGAGGGCATCAAAAGACTCTTGAGCATAGGTATCCTAGAAAAATGGGGATTTAGATCGAAGGAGTCTAAGGAAGCCATGTGCGGTAGTGGCATAGTCAGGTACGAATCAGCGAAGAAAATTAGCTTTACCTTGGAGACTTTGAAGCTGGCGTAAGGTACAAGGAATAGGAAGTTCAAGAATGGCTTGAACCTTCAAAGGATCGAGAGTTATCCCGTCTTTAGATACTATGAAGCCGAGTAGATGACCGGTGGGAATGCATAAGACACATTTCAATGGGTTAAGGCGAATATTATACTTGTGACATCGGAAAAATAGGAAAAATAGGAAACTGAAGAGAAAACCTAGGGTCTGAAACAACTAGATATGCAGGAATATATAAAACGACAACGGTCGGAAAAGAAAACCCGTGTGGAGTCGCCAATTGTTAGTATGAATCTTTCTTCGTAAAATACCACTTTAGCTACGTATAAAAAATAGCCCTAACATTAATTATGGCTTCCAAATATCTTTAAATCTGTAATCAGGTGATCCAAATAATGCTTCACAAATCTAGATCTAAGCATAAAATACATTAAGCAGATAAAGTAAAATGTGGCTCCATGCATCCAATAGACAAGACAAGAACGATGTATTTGAAAGAATTTTTATATTATATTGAAAAGGGGCACCTGAGAGGAAAACAAGAAAGGTGTTTTCTGGTTCTCCTCAATGGGATGGGTTCTTGATAGTCCTCAGCATTTCAGATCTAAAATCTCTCTCTCTTGTTGGTATAGAAAACCCAGACAAACATAGAACTCAATGGGATCTCACAAGGCAAAAATGGAGAAAATATGACCAAGTGTATAGATCCAGAGTGATCTAATGCAATCAAAGGTGACTAATGAATGGGGAAAACCCTTCTATTTATAACAAAATATTAGGGCGGTCTAGAACTTGGTGCATGAATAAAATATTATTAATCAAATTCTAGAACCACCCTTTAGGAATATTTTATTATATTTGTTGGAGGAAAAGGATTTTTGACTTGGGTCAATTCCTTTATTTATAAATAATAAATAAATAAATGATTTATTTATTATTTTAAGGAAATGGTGGGAATATAATTAAATAAATAATGATTTATTTAATTATTTATAAATGATTTAGTCAAATTTAACTAGGAATATTATTTCAAAAGGATTTAAATAACTTATTCCTAGGAAATCATCAAATAAATAAGGATTTATTTAATTGATTTCCTTGTTTTGGGTTAAATATGACCGGGAAATATAAACAAATATAGATTTGTTTATTATTTCCTTTTGGGGTTTCCTGTTTAGACCATAAACAACTTAATAAAGGTGTCTTACTAAGTTATTTCACATAGTGAAAGCAATTTTACTTAGGGTAAAATTGGTCTTACATGGTGTACTTGGGTCCATCTAATGATAATAGGTTAGATGACCAAAAAATGGTGTAACATGTGGCTGATCCAACTGCTGGTGTAGAAGGTTGCTCTCTCAAGGCCATGACAGTGCTAGTGCTTGCCTCTTCCCATGGTGGTGTGGACCCTCTCTCCTCTGATCTCTCTTCATTAAAATTTCTGATTAGCTCTTGAGTGAACTCAGAAAAGGAATTCACTCTTGTATGGCTTAAGTGACTGCACCACCAAGCATTGGCTTCACCCTCCCGGTGCAGCGCTGCAACTTTTGTGACCTCCCTCTCTACCAATGGATGAAGTAGGAGGAATGCCTCAAGATTTCTTGCCCAATTTATTGCTATAGTTGACCCATAAAATTTAGACAATAGGAATATATTGCCTTTGATCTCTCTTTTGCTGCAATATATTTTCTCTTCTCTCAGTTGAATAAACCGAGGAAAATCTAGGGTCTCTTTGGAAGCCCTAGGTTGGCACTTGTATTCTTCCAAATACCCACTCAGGATTTCATTCTCTAAGTGGTATCATTTCTCTCTACTTCCTCTATGAGAATAGGAAGTGCATGCATCTCCTTCTGCTTCTTGAAACCTTCTAGAGGTCTCTCTACAAATCTCTCCTCCTTGAAACCCTCTTGGAGTTTCAATACATTTCTCCTCTTGTTTATTTTTGGATCTAAAAATGGATGAGAGTAAGCTCATACTCTTCATAATTTTTTTTTCCTCTCCTTCTTATCTTCTGATTGGATCTGAAATCCACAGGTTGAACCAAGATGGTAGCTCTGATACCACTGTAATGTTCCCAACTAAGGAACAGCTACATTGTTGGGAATAACCTGAGTTATTACCAATGTGGAGCTTCAGAAAACCATGATCATGGAAATGAAGAGTATTTCATTGGATTTTAAATAAAATCACACCAGCATATGGAATAACCTCAACAAGATATTAGCCTATATTCTCTTTCCCCGGTGGGGAAATGCAGCAATATAGGGCATGAAACTGAAACTCTGTAATGAATAAGTTGTATAATGGTCCTGTTATGATTAATAAGCTTAAAATATACATAAGGAACACATATAAATAATTTTTATCTACAACAACAACTTGTACTTCTTTTCATGATCAGGAGAGTGGGGAAAAAGGGTATTTTATGCCCTAAAAAGGTTGTTTTCAGAAATGAGCATAAAAATAGGCAGGGAAAACAACTGGATATGATATCTTAGGTAATGAGGGAGATATAATACGAATTTAAGCTCAAAATAATGCTTATAGCTATGTTAAAAAGCTCCTCCTTTCCCGACTAGGATAGAAAACCTTGATTTCCCATGACTTTGCTAAACATGAATTTCTGAATACAGTGAGAGCATAATTCCCAGGATTTTTTCTATAGGAAATGATGGAAGAAGTATTATATGAATCTTATATTATTCAAGTAACAAATAAATGGAGGTTTAACCTCTTTTACATCAAGAAAAAGACACCTGGCAAGGGTTTCCGACAATATACATGTAGAAAAGGTAGGACTGCAGATAATGACGAGTCTATATAAAATATGCATTAAAAATGACTATAAATAACATATCAGAGCTGAATAATACATAAATATGGCCAAAGGCCTCTCTGACAAACTCCTGGAGGGAAATAAGCACCTCCTCTTACAAGATGAGCACAAAATCAAAGGGTGCAACACTGCTACCACTGCCCCTGCATCAAGGATGCAATTTTTTGAAGTAGAATGCACTGTGGCTGAATTTGAATGAATTTCCTCAAGCCAAATACTAAAATGAAGCTCAAATCACTCCCCTTTGATCCCTTAAGCAAGATTATATCAAGAGAGGATGGAGTTCCTGCACAGGAATTCCTTGCACTAAGAAGTGCAAGAACTCCGGCTAAACAGTTGAAGTATGCAATTGGTCTCTAGACCAAAATATCTTAATACATGAATGATTTCCCTTTCATGCTATGCCTTCCTTTTATCTTTGGTCAGCCTCCTCACCTCGGACCCCACAGAAGGTTGAGGTGACTTCTTCATGAAGCTTCATCTTTCAAAACTGCGCTGCCCTAGCTAGCTTCCCTCCTTTTGTGACAGTGCTGTTGACTTGGTCAACTATAAAAAATCCACCTGCAATGCCTCTGTTCACACCAAGGGATCTTCAATCTGGTTCTCATATGTTTGTCTAGGCTGATTCTTGTTCACATTGAGCTAGTCACTTTGAGTGATTTCTTCCTCCTCAAGGATGCAAGTTGACTTAGTCAAACTTGACTATGTCTCCATCCAATTTGTCCTTGTTCATACTTGGAGGTGTAAAACCAGCTCCTAAGATGATTTCCTTCCTTACTAAGGTGGAATTTATTCATAATTTTATTATTCATGGGCCTCCTTACCCATTTATTCCTCTTCTAAGTGAAAGTAGCAAAATCTAATGTTCCAAATTGCTATGTGAAAATTTGGGAACATTACAGTGGAGGGACCCACAATCCTCAATAAGAATAAATTTCCACTTTGTGTCTGTGAATGTGGATTAATTTATAATAGATTTGCAAAGAGGGGTAGTTGAGCAACTACTAATGTGAATGAGTTTGGAGATCTTGTCTCATTTAATGAGAATATCATGGAGGGTTGATTCAATCAACTAAGATCTTGAAGATGTCAAACAAAGTGACAATGAGCATTAATGATAAAGTGGTGGAGGATCATATGCAAATGAAACACACATGATGGAAGAGGTGTGAATTACACCTAGACTGTTTGGTTGATTTGGTCAAACAGTGTTGTCCCACTTGGAGGATCTTGTCCACATGAGGCAGCACAGTTGAGATTAGGGCTAAGTCTTGGGATGGCTCAATCATTCTAAAGGAGATGAAGGAAAAGGTGAAAGGCATCTTGGATTATTTTTATGTATGATCGTTTAGATCTGGAATTGTTAAGTAACATTCCACTGCAATCTTGGGCTGTTTAGCATATATTTCAGGTGTTGTTTATCATAGGGTGTCCCCGGGCAGGAATCCCTCCTCTTTCTTTGATTGATATCTAAGGAATAGGTTTGTAATTCATTATACATTAGGCTTTAAGTGCCATTTCCATTTCCTACTTTCTGCAGAACATTCATGTTCAGAAAACTATGTTTTTCTGAAGATCAGTTTGGAAGGTGGAAGTTGTCTTTAGTACTTCAGCTGGAGAAAAAAGTGTGGGATTATTCCCATCACTTGGGATTATATTACAGCAACCCTAGAGCCACATTGAAGATCTAGCATGAGGCCAAAATTTATTGACCTCCTAGCAGCAGTTTTCTCTCCAAGAATAACACTGTCCATATTGTAGATCTAAAAGGAGGAAGGAAGTCGCTAGTATTTCAGCTAGAAATCCAGTGGAGGATCATTCCTTCACATTTCCATCAGTCTTACCATCAGCCTGGATCTTATTGCAACATTTTTCAGCAGGCAGAAGGCCTCTCTTTCCCTCATAGCATAGTTTTCAGAGGCAGTTGTGTTGCAGCAGCTGCAATCATATTTTAGAGGATTGAGAAGCTAGATCTAGAGCTCCTAGCTCATATATCTGATCTGAGCACATATTTCATCCACCTATTCTTTAGATCTATCTTCAGATTTTTATTTCCCAATAGATCAAGGATCAAACCCTGGGGAGGTGATTTTTCCAAAGTTGCAGATTTGGAAAATCCTTTCTGGGTTATCTTGGGAATCCATCACAGTGGCCAAATATTGAATCTTGGCATCATCAGAGCTCCAGTTTTGAGTAGATATGCATTTCTCTTTTCAACCTGCAACTCCATGTTTATATTTTTCTGAAGAGATAGCACAGTATTTGCTGCAGAGCCTCAACAGTTACGTTGTACCTGCTTCACACATGTTTTCTAGGTGATCTTAGCTCATCTTTTTGGCTAGATCTACCTATATCTTGTACTTGTGTAACTTATTGATCTCCAATATAATAAAATGGCTCAGCTCTTTCTAAATATTCTGATTTGTACTTAGATTAATTATTTATCTTGCTGTAAGTTCTTATATTGTGTGAAGTATTGTTGCATGTTCCCATTTTGGGATATTACAGAATTCTATACGCATAACATGGTATGGACTGATATGAAATTTTTGGATCCCAATTATAGAATGGGATATGTACAACTAATGGAATTATCCTCTTGGATTACTCATGAAGAAGAAAGGGCTAAGGATACCAAGAGGGTCATGACTAGGTAGACCAATGAACCCCTATAGATCAGAGCAGAATTGCGATCTCATCATATTTTCACCAACAATCATAGACTCATTGTTGAGGACCCTAGAATAGTAAAAATGTACATAGAAGGACAATAAAAAGCCATTTTTTACTTTGAGGACATTTTTAGGTTACTAGGAACTGAGATTTTACAGGCTTTCTAGAGGAGATGGCGCTCTTTACCACATAACCTAAAAATAAAAGAGTACCACTCTCCAGAAATATCGAGGAATGCCTTGGAAAGGAAACCATTGTATAAAATAATAGTGCAGAGACTAAATATCAATTATATTGGGATTAAATTTAGCCTTCCCTTGCTATTGGGGCTACAAGAAATAAGAGAGAAGGAAAAGGGTCAACAAGAATGGGAATAAATAGAGAAGAATGAAAGGTTCCACCCTCAAGAGGGAATTCCATCCGAGATACCTTGGGATGTCAAAGAGGCCATCGGGGATATGAATGAGATGCAATAAGTGGATGAGTTTCTTAGAGGGTTAGAAACACCTTTAGTATGGGGTGATGATGGGCCTCATTAATAGGTATAAATCAAGGTCCATATTTTCATCCTTCAACAAAAATACACCTCTCCCCTTGCATTTGATAACACGTTTATAATGTGTTTAATAGGGAATTAAGGAAAATTTTCCATACCTTGTGGCATAACATATTAAATGTGTAGGAAAATACATTTTTTGAAAGTGTAAGTTCAGAGACCATCTGTAGGAAATGTAGGAGGCTTTCTCCCCGCATTAACTTACCAAACAACCTCTACTAACTATGGGGGAGTTACTACAATCGGTGTCTGCATGATAATCCAAATACTAGATCCATTTTATACAAATTTTGAGGGAAGAAACCCTCCTCTCCAAGGAGGGTGCCTCCTCACTCATTTTTTATAAATAAAAGATCCTAGAGCTCACTTGGATTCATTTGTTTAGAGGATTATGGTGACTTCTCGAGTTAGGAAATTGTACTTGTCATTATAGTTTCAGCACCATAAAAATTTGAGCACTTTTTGAGATTAATGAAAAGGATTTTTTTGCCTTTAATCTAAGTTTGTTTTAGAGGGTCGAGTTTTCTTTGGTTAGGTCCCAACCCAAGCACTCTAGTCTCCTCCTTTCTACATTTTTATTATGCATTTTCCTTCATGTACTTAGTTTAACAACATTTCTTTTCAATTCCTGCTTACGTGAAAGTTTCTCTACATATTTATCAATCATCTCTATTGGAAAAATGTGGATGTGGACTTTGTGTTATAAGGAACAAAAGTATAGGTCTTGTTTTGATGCAATAGTTAGATTTTGATTAAAATTAAACTCATCATTTCCTTTCTAGTTTTCTTTATGCAAATAGTATTTTTGGCATTCTTTAGACTTCAATTTTTTCAAGTTGAATAATCTTCTTGTGTGTAGGTAATAGAGTTCCAATCGGACACGTAGAAATAGCATTTTAATTTGTAATCCTACCATCAACACCCTCCTTTCATCCTCATCAACTTCTTCAAGCGCTCTACACAAAAAATTGTAATATCCCCAAAGGTAATTTACAAATAATAACATCCATACATAGACAAAAAAATACACACACAAAATTAACATAGAATTTTGAACATCATGCAACCAAAAAATTGTGTTGAGCCATTTTATTAATGATAAGGAATGTGTAATAACTAAGGTGTTGGAATGAGTCCACCTGGGCTTTCTTAAGGAAATATATATAAGCCCTTAGAAATACTGCTAAACACCCTCAAAGTATGCTCTTTGCTTGGTTGTAGCTCTATGATGGAAACTGCCTAGAAATTATGTTGTTGCTCCAAATGGTCTACTGCTAGGTTCTATTGTAATGCTCAGAAAATTATGGGAATTTAACCCGAGACTCTACACAATAAACCCATAATAACACGCAAAGGGTTTGGCCAAAACTTGACCCTCGAAAGCCCTCTTAGGCTTGGCTCATTGAACTGCTAGGAAATTCATACCTCCTGATAATATGCTGATTGATTCCAAAAAAATTACTAGAAAATCCTTGTTATAAGGCTCCAATCCTTCACACCAAATCTCATGCAAAAACTCCACTCACTCCCCAAATCTCGCATTGCTTCCCTCAAGGGACTGTGGAACCTCTGCACCAATTATGATACCTATGCACTACTAATGAATGAAGTAAACTGTAGAAGAGATTATCTGCTGCTGAACTGATATAACTATGGTGTAGCACCTTCCTTGGGTTGTCACTCAAATTCCACTGAAGAAAAGGCTAGGATCTTTGCTCGAAGACACCCGTGTGATGAACAACACATGAAGACTTAGCTCACTGATCAAGCATGTTCTGTCAATAGAAAATTTCAAAGTAGATGAATGAATGAATGACAAGGATGAGTTTCTATCTTCTTTTTTTCCAATTCTTCCCAAAGTTCCCTTAGGCCCCACCTCATTCCTTTAGCCTCCATTACACACCAATGATTGCGCTTCCTCCACTTGGGTCACAATTTATCCTCATTGGACCACATTCTTCAATAATTCCTCAATAATATTCCTCAACTTAATTTTTAGAGGCATATAGTTGCCTAAGCCTAATTGTGGGCCCCCAAACCCAAATTTCCTAATTCAAAACTGTAACAATATAAAAAATGGCCAAAAATTAATATTTTGGGTAGTAGAATTGTGAAACAGGAATATTACAATCCTCCCCTCCAAGGCGATGCTTGTCCTTAAGAAACAACAGTGATGGATGCTGTAGGATTTGTTCCCATTCCCAAGTTTCATCCTCATTAGGAAGATTCCTCCATATAATCAAGAATTCCTTGATCCCCTTGTTCCTCAAGTTCTTCTCTCTAAAATTCAAAATGGCCTCCAACTGTAGCACCGAGTGCCCCTCATCATCCATAGGGTGTAACTTAGTGGTTGCTATCACATGTTGTCCCAAGGCCTTCTTCAGGCATGACATATAGAAAATTTTGTGCACCCAAATCCCCGGGAGTAGCTACAACTCATAAGCCACCTTCGCCACCTTTCGAGTGACTCTGTACGACCCATAGAGAAGGTTCTTCAGCTTCTTGTCCCCCTTATTCTTGATCTTATAATACCTATAAGGTTGAAGCCAACAGAAAACTAAGTCTTCAACCTCAAAATGTCTCTCCACTCAACCCCGGTCTGCATTAATATTTTGTTGGTTTTGGGCCATCCTCATGTTGTCCTTGAGAGCCATCAATATGTCTTGGCTCTCCTAGAGCCAAGTTTTTTCCCTTGGGGCCTTGCTATCTCCAAACACAACATCAGTGAAAGATAAAGAATCATATCCATATAATTCAAAAGAAGGATACATACCTATAAACATTTGATCAGTAGTGTTGTAGTAGTACTCCCCCATGTGTAGCCACTCTATCCATGTGCACTGCTTCCCTATCACATAGTTATGAAAGTATCCCTCCAACAACTTGTTAACTATATCAGTTTATCCATCTATCTAAGGATGTCAGCTCGTGCTATGGGTGAGCTCCATGCCCACCAACCAGAAAAAACTCCTTCTAGAATCCTCCCATAAAACGATTTTCCTGATCACTAACAATGGTCTTGGAATACCATGCAACCAAAACATCTCCCTTAAGAAAAACTCGACCATTTGTGAGGTCATATACCAGGTCTAGATGGTGAATAAGTTTGAAAAATTTGTCAATCAATCCATCACCACATAAATGCAATCCTTGTCCTGTATTGTGGGAAACCCAGCAATGAAATCCATGGATATACTCTCCCATTTCCCCTCCGGAATAGGAACACGGTGAAATAAACCTATTGGATGTGACAAATCACCCTTATTCCACTAGCATGTCACATACTCCTTGAAATTCCATAGAATATTGACAGCAACAAAACCGAAAGTCGCCCCTAAGGAGAGATGGTCAACTGTAATCGTGGCTCTGTCAGCAATCCCACAATTAGCTTATTTCACCTCCACGTGGTCTTCTTACTTTCTTGGGAATTTTATTTATCAATTTCAGAGAAAATTGATAAATAAATACATTCAACAACTTTAGAAAAATCCAACTATATTAGCCCTTATAACTCTGCGATAATTCCAATATGAAATAGGCACCAACTCGGATTAACTATATGGTAGAGTTAAATATGTTTTGAACTTTTATTTTACCACCGAACCTTAGAACTAAGGTTACAACCCTTCGCACTTAATATGTTCCGGGCCCCCACCTCCATGACCAATAGCCCAATCAAATGAACACCCGTACCTTAGATTATCGTTCGATCATCTCCCGACCACAGCCACCGTCTGATGGCATCCATCCAGATCGACGGTGTCCGGAAATATCACTCGGCTTCCTTGTACAAAATTTAACGTGCGATGGCGTGAGGGAAAAGCATTTTTGGTCTTCTATCCTGGGCCACGTGTCTAAGGCTCTATGGAATTGTTCACGATTGGAGAAACCCGCTTGCTCCAGAAAAGCGGTGCGATATGGGAAACTCGGGTTTGCTAATCCACCCGTGGTTTTGTGTATAGTGATTAACCAAGGTTCACGTCAGGGTTTGTGTTATCCTTCGTATGTCTTAACTCAGGTTCGCAACTTGAGTTTATTTCAATAGAGTTGCTTCGATAAGTCAGAGGGGAATTTCGTAGTAATACAGACAGAGGACTGCGATGGAATTTAATTCGCAGAGTTTATCCAAACCATTCAGGGGAACCAATAGACAGAGAAATGTGGAATTATACAACCACCACATTCAACAATTCCACATAGAACCAGTGTACAATCACCTCACAATTAAACAATTTCTTCACGGTTAAGGTTTTGAGACAATTCGATGGCCAATGAGCATTGAAATCATTTAACTGGAAACAATTGTTAACACACAATGTTTCTATTGCAGAAATCTCTCTTTCTTCCTCTTCTCCTCCTTTTTTTCTATACATCCGAGGAATAAAAATTATATACATTACAATGCGTCCCTTCGGTTCCTCTGTGAGGACCGTTTTAGAAAATCAAAAGCCTAATTACAATAATTCAACTAACTGAAACATGACAGATGGACTAAATGAACTATTCGACTTCTACAACTCTGAGTAATCTAAATGATACAGTCAGCTGAGGTATTGACACCTATTTGTTACAATTTTGATGATTTCGAACCCTCCCAGCCACAACATTTGGACAAAACCTCCTACATTGTTGGCTAGTGTCTAATGCCCCTGCATCAGACTCCCGAGGGAAATTTTCTTCATGGGCTCCTGTCCATGAGCTCTTCCACTAATCTGCCTATCTTCTGCAACATTCCTTCAGTCATCCAAGTGGCATCTTCCTCTGGTTTATCCTTCCATTTGATTAAGTACTACAAGTACTCTTGTCCTCTGCTCCTCTTGAACACTCTTTTGTCGAATATCTTCTCTGGTTGCAATGGTTGCACTAGAGGTAGCTGCTCTTTCAACTCAATTTGTCCCTTGTCTGCTGGTCTTTCTTCTGCATCATCATTTTCATACTTGTAAAAATCTGCAACATTAAAAATGGGAGATATCCCAACATCAGGAGCTAATTCAATCTCATAAGCATTTGCAGAAAACTTTCTAAGTATCTTGCATGGCCCAATATTTTTGAACTTCAACTTGTTATACTACTTCCTTGGGAATCTCTCCTTTCTCAAGTGGGCCAAAACCAGATCTCCTACTTCAAAATGAACTTATTTTCTACTGAATTCTGCTCTGATTTTGTATTTGATGCTGCTGCCTTGTAGTTGTTGTTTCACTTGTTCATGTATGGCTTGGATCTCTGAAGCAAATTCCTCACCATCGGAACTTCTCAGCTCTGCCTTGCCCAGATTTCTAAATTCTGATATTCCTCTGGGGTGCATTCCATAAAAAATATGGAATGGGCTCTACCCTGTGCTCCTATTTGGTGAGTCATTACATGCATATTTTTCCTGGGGAAAAATATGATCCCACTACTTGGGATGCTCTCTTGCAAGACTTCTCAAAAAATTTCCCAGACTCCTGTTCACTACCTCAGTTTTTCCATCAGTTTGGGGATGATAAGCTAAGCTGAAACTCAGTTGGGTATCAAGTTTCTTCCATAGTGTCCTCCAAAAGTGACCCAAAAATCTGGTGTCTCTATTTGAAACAGTACTCTTGGGCAATCCATGCAATCTAACAACTTCTTTGAAAAACAAGTTAGCAACATGGGTGGCATCACTAGTTTTATAGCATGGAATAAAATGTGCCATTTTGGAGAATCTGTCCACTACAACAAAGACTGAATCATTCCCTCTCTGAGTCTTGGGCAATCTTAGAACAAAATCCATACTCACCATGTCCCAAGGCCTGTTTGGAATAGGCAAGGGAGTGTACAATCCTGCATTCTGGATCCTTCCTTTAGCATATTGACAGATTTTGCAATTCTTCACAAACTTATCCACTTATGTTCTCATCCTGGGCTGGTAATAGAAGTGAGTTAGCTTCTCATAGGTTTTATCAGTACCAAAGTGTCCAGCAAGTCCACCACTATGCTTCTCCTTGATCAAATTTTCTCTCATGGAAAATTTTGGTACGCACAGTTGGTTTCTTCTGAATAGTAAGTCCTCCTGCAAGAAATAATCCAACCACTGGCTTATATCTGTTAAGATAGGGTTACAACATGCCTCAAATGCTTCCTTAAAATTTGGATCTGTTTTATACAATTCTTTGAGAAAATCAAACCCTGCAACTTCAAAATTAGTTTCTTGAACAAGCATGTGCCTCCTACTCAAAGAATCAGCTACTTTATTTGCTTGGCCACTTATATATTTCAAAACAAAATTAAAACCTTGGAGATACTCAACCCATTTAGCATGCTTATGCTTCAACTTGGGCTGCTGTACAATATACTGCAAAGCATGATTGTCAGAATACAATACAAATTCCATGGACATCAAATAATGTCTCCACTTTTTCAATGCCTGAAAAATTGCATAGAATTCCTTCTCATAAGAGAAATATTTTCTCCTGGTGTCATTTAGATTTTCACTGAAATAGGCTACAGGCCTATCATCCTGACTCAACACAGCTCCAATGGCCTCTCCACTGGCATCACATTTTACTTGAAATGGTTTAGTAAAATCAGGCAGGATCAAAACAGACTTCTCAGTTATCTTTTTCTTCAAAAGTTTAAAGTTTCTTTCTACTTAAATAGTCCACTTAAATGGTTGTTTGCTCTTCTTTATTGTCTCAATTATGGGTGCATTAATATTGCTGAATTTTCTTATAAAATTTCTGTAAAAACTGGCAAGTCCATGGAAATTCTTACCCCAAAAACATTTTTGGGTGAAGGCCACTCCACAATTGCCTTAACCTTTTCTAGGTCCATCTTCAATCCTTCTACAAAAACAAAAAAACAAAAATACACCAACTCTTCCTTCGTGAATGAGCATTTATTTAAATTTATCAGTAGTTTCTCTTGGTGCACCTTCTTCAAGACATAATTAAGATGCCTCAAATGTTCTTCTTTAGTTTTGCTGAAAACTAATATATCATCCATATACACTATCACAAATTTACCAATGAATTCTTTCAATACTTCATTCATAAGTCTCATAAAAGTGCTAGGTTCATTTGACAACCCAAAAGGCATTACCATCCATTCATACAGTCCTTCATTTGTTTTAAAGGCATTTTTCCACTCATCACCCTCTCTTATTCTAATCTGATGGTATCCACTCTTTAAATCTATCTTTGAGAAATATTTAGCACCACTCAAACAGTCCATCAAATCCTCAACCCTGGGCAAAGGGAATCTGTACCTGATTGTGATATTATTGATTGCTCTAGAATCAGTACACATTCTCCAGCCTCCATATTTCTCTGGGCTCAATACTGCTGGTACTGCACATGGACTCAAACTTTCTCTGATCAGTCCCTTGTCCACCAATTCTGCACTTGTCTCCTGATTTCCTCATTTTCTGTGGGATTCATTCTGTAGGCTACCTTATTTGGCAGATTTGAACCAGGGATAAAATCTATCTGATGTTTGATCTTTCTCACAAGTGGCATCTCATCAGGTAAATCATCCACAACAATGTCACAGTAATTTTCTAACATCTCTTGGATTTATACTGGAAAATCAGAAATCTTTGTAGAAGTAAGAACTACCCTAGGTTTTCAAACTAAAGCAAAACTTACCTCTTCTTCTTCTATCTACTGCAGATATTCCTTCCCGCTTAGCAACAAGGTCTTTGGATCAATCACTCTGCTGGATGGCTCTCCTTCTTCCATGGGTATCAATGTATGGTGCACCCCATCCTTGAAGAACTTGTAAGTGTTCTTCTTACCATAATGCACTGCTGCTCTATCAAACTGCCAAGGTATACCCAGCAGTATATGACACACATCCATGGGCATTACATCACACAAAACTTTATCCTTGTATTTTCCCATTTGCAGCTCTATCTCACATTGTTCTTTCACAACCAGCTGGTGCCCTTTATGCAGCCAGGACACCCTGTAGGGAGTTGGATGCTCCCTCGTCTTCAACTTCATCTTCTCTATCACCTCAGTGGAAACTAGATTGTCTATGCTACCACTATCAATGACTAGCTGGCAGCATTTCCCTTGGATTTGCATATGCTCCTAAACAAAGTCTTCCTTTATGTAGGCTCAATGACCTCTTTGGCTTGCTTCAACAAGACCTTATTTACCACCAAGGACTCTCCCCTCTCTCGTAGAATTTCTTCTTCAATTTCTGCCTCTTCTCCAGCCTGGGCAACAACATCATTTCTTGGACCAGCACCCACAATCTCTGGACACTCATAGTGCTTATGTCCCACTTGTTGACATCTATAACACCTCAACTCTCTACCCCTGCCTCTATCTCTGCCTCCCCTTCCTTTTCCTCTGTAGGAACCCATTATTCCCCTTGCATCATCCTCTGTAGATGCATTCTGAGGTGAGATACTATTAGCTCTATCCCTGGGTGTAGTAGGCTTTCCTCTACCACCCTAACTTCCCTTTCCACGGAAATTACCTCTCTTCTTGGCACACTGTTTCCTCAGGACTTTCTCCTCTGCTTTCAAGGCTATCTGATAGGCCTCTTCAACTATCTTAGGAGACAAAAGACCAATCTCATCTTGGATCTCTAGCTTGAGACCATTCACATATCTGGCAGTCTTCTCTGGTGTGTCCTGAAATTTCCCAGCTCTTATGCTTACTCTGTAGAATTCCTCTGTGTATTCTTTTACTGTCAACAACCTCTGTCTTAGGTTCTGAATTTTCCTATACAATGTCAGATGATAATCACTAGACAAGAATTTACCTTTTAATTTAGCCATCATTTTGGTCTAGCTTTTGATAGGTTGCTTGCCAACTCTCCTCCTTTTTGCCTACACTCCATCCCACCAAAGTGCAGCATGTCCCTTCAGCTTTGTCACCGCAAACTTGACCTTTTTTATCTTTGCTTATTTCTTCATAATTGAATCACTTGTTCATTCCATTTATCCAGTCCACCAGCTCCTTTGGATTCAGTCCCCCTGCATAATTCGACACTTCAATCCTGGGCTTAACTGTAGACCCCAAAATAGTTCTAAGGAGCCTCATGTCAAGAGGAATTTCAACATTTTCTTCTGCTTCTTCTGTTTCAGGTTCATTGATGTCTTCAGGATCTCTGGGCTGTCTTCTCTCCATGGCATCCATTCTGGCCTTGATCCTCTGCAGCATCCCTAACACCTCTGCGTTGGTAACAGGTCTCCTTCTGCCAGCACCTCTACCAACTCAGATTTCCATGTCAGCTCCTGCTAAAACAACTTGAAAACAACAGCTCTGATACCACTTATGACGGAAACAAAACCGAAAGTCACCCCTAAGGAGAGATGGTCAACTGTAATCATGGCTCTGCCAGCAATCCCACAATTAGCTTATTTCACCTCCATGTGGTATTCTTACTTTCTTGGGAATTTTATTTATCAATTTTGAGAGAAAATTGATAAATAAATACATTCAGCAACTTTAGAAATATCCAACTATATTAGCCTTTATAACTCTGCAATAATTCCAATATGAAACAGGCACCAACTCGGATTAACTATATGGTACAGTTAAATATGTTCTGAACTTTTATTTTACCACCGAACCTTAGAACTAAGGTTACAACCCTTCGCACTTAATATGTTCCGGGCCCCACCTCCATGACCAATAACCCAATCAAATGAATGCCCGTACCTTAGATTATCATTTGATCATCTCCCGACCATAGCCATTGTCCGATGGCATCCCTCTAGATTGACGGTGTTCGGCAATATCGCTCGGCTTCCTTGTACGAACTTTAACGTGCGATGGCATGAGGGAAAAGTGGTTTTGGTCTTCCGTCCTGGGCCACGTGTCAAAGGCTCTATGGAATCGCTCACGATTGGAGAAAACCGCTTGCTCCAAAAAAGCGGTGTGATATGGGCAACCCGGGTTTGCTAATCCACCCACGGTTTTGCGTATAGTGATTAACCAAGGTTCACGTCAAGGTTTTCATTATCCTTCATATGTCTTAACTCAGGTTCGCAACTCAGGTTTATTTCAATAGAGTTGCTCCGATAATTCGGAGGGGAATTTCATAGTAATACAGACAGAGGACTGCGTTGGAATTTAATTCACAGAGTTTATCCAAACCATTCAGGGGAACCAATAGACAGAGAAATGCGGAATTATACAACCACCACATTCAACAATTCCACACAAAACCAGTGTACAATCGCCTCACAATTAATCAATTTCTTCACAGTTAAGGTTTTGAGACAATTCGATGGCCAATGAGCATTGAAATCATTTAACTGGAAAAAATTGTTAACACACAGCATTTCTATTGTATAAATCTCTCTTTCTTCCTGTTCTCCTCCTTTTTTTCTATGCATCCGAGGAATACAAATTATATACATTACAATGCATCCCTTATGTTCCTCTATGAGGACCATTTTAGAAAATCAAAAGCCTAATTACAATAATTCAACTAACTGAAACATGACAAATGGACTAACTGAACTATTCGACTTCTACAACTCTGACTAATCTAAATGATACAGTCATATGAGGTATTGACACCTAGCTGTTACAATTTTGATGATTCCAAACCCTCCTAGCCACAACATGTGGACAAAACCTCCTACATTGCTGGCTAGTGTCTAATGCCCCTGCATCAATTCCATAGAATATCATCCTTGAAGCCCTTCCACACAAACCTCTCTTGGATGGTCCTGTAGGTATTGGTGTACCCCTGATTTCCTGCCAAAGGTGAGTCATGTGTAGCCTATAGTATCTTATCCCAAAGCTGGGATTTTCCACCAAGTAGATCTGGTCCCTGTAATATACCACCACATTCATCACTTGGTACCTTTCATCGGTCACCATCCCATCAAGGACCTCACATTAAAAATGGTACTTAGAATACTCCACTAATAGTTGAGTCCTCCAATCTGGAGCAATAATCATCAATGAAAGGGAAGTTGGCCTCCTAGGAAACACATCTTCCACCATGTTGTGATTCCCTTTGACATACTCTATGTCAAAGTCATATGCCTTGAGCTCTCTCACCCATTCTTGATGCCTCTCCTATAGCTGCTTTTTCTCCAAAATGAATCTAAGGTTTTTGTGGTCAGTGCCCACCAGAAACCTTTTTCCCACCAAGTACTATATGAACTTAGCTAGCGCATGCATGATTGAAATCATCTCTTTGTCGTATATGGGGTAAAAAATCTCATGAAAAATTAGCTTCCGACTCTCGAAATCTATGGGGTGACCTCATATGATCCCCACTCCTTCTCTGGATGCATTGCACTCCAATATGAAAGGCTAAGTAAAATCAAGAAGTGCTAGCATGCGACAGCTAATCATCACCTATTTGAGGCACTCAAAAGCCTCCTACACTATAGCTATCCATACAAAGGCTCCTTTTTTTGTTAAATCAGTAAGGGGTGCAACCAACTATGAAAACCCCTTCACAAAATTCTAATAGTAGGTGCGAATTCCCATAAATCCCCTCATCTCCATCATGTTCATGGGATTTGGCCAATATATAATGGCTCAGATCTTCTCCTCATACACCTAAACTCCATAAAAAGTGATGATGTGTCCCAAATATAACATCTCAATCAACCCAAAATTGCACTTGGACAACTTGGCATACAATTGTTTCTCCTCCAGGATATGCAGTACTAGAGTCAACATGCTACAAGTTCTCCTCCCATGTCTGAATATAGATCAAAATGTCATCAAAGAACACTAACACGAACTTCCTCAGCTTTCCATGAAATACATGGTTCATACATGACTATAAGGTATCCTATGCATTAGTTAGTCGAAAGGGAATAACAAGGAACTCAAAGTTCCCATACTGGCCCGAGAACGTTGTCTTAGGGACATTCTTGTACCTCACCCAAATCTGGTGGTACTCGAATCATAGATAAATATTTGAGAAGAACTTGGGTCCCCTCAACTCATCTGTAAACTCATCAATGATTGGGATGTGGTAGCGGTTCCTCGTGGTATTCTTATTGAGGTCCCTATAATCAATGCACATATGTAGGGTCTCTTCCTTCTTCTTCACCAAAAAAACTGATGAAGAAAATGGTCTAGAGCTGGGCCCGATGTGCCCCAATGCCAATAGCTCATGGATTGCTTTCTATATATCATACCAGTGGGCCTTAGGATTCCTATAGGGAGTATTGATAACTTTCTGTACTCCAGGCTTGAGCTCTATGGTATGTTCAAATCCTCAGTCAGGTGTCTAACTGGGTGGTATATCTCCAAATACTATAGGGTACCTATCAATTATTTCCTGAATTTTCGGATGTAGTGGCTTTGTCATGCCCCCATCATTAGAAATACTCAACTCCATAGCCCACTCAACATCCCCATGCCTCATTTTAGCCTCCATCCTATGGGTCAATAATGTCTATGGGGGGTAGGAGTTCTTACCCTCAACAACAGTGTTTTTCCATCTGGATCCAAGAACTCCATCTCCAACTTCCTCTAATCAGTGGTTAATATGCCAAGTGCGTAGAACCACTAGACTCCCAACACTATGTTGGTGTCCAAAATTTAAACCAAAAATAAATGGTATGTCATGGAGTAGTTCCCCATGGTCATAGTCAAATCAGGGGCATAACGTGTGCACGTCATGTTCCTGTTTCCTGAAAAAATAAATGAAAACCCCTCAAACCCCTCTATAGTAATGCCTCTCTTCTAGACCACCTGGGCATCAATAAAGTTGTGAATGGCCCCACTGTCCACTAACAATGATACACGCTACCCCTAAATTTTCCCTCTGAGCCTCATAGTCATGAACTCACATAGTGATGCAAGAACCCCTCCAAAAGGTGAAAATGCAGCTCCCCCTGTTGCTGATGGGGGTGGTGGTGGCCGTCTTTCATGTGGTGGTACACTGTCATATCCTCCCATATAAAAATATTTGTCCTCCTCCCTATCACTATATGAGAATACCTCTATCTAGTGGGATTTTCATGTTGCAAACCTATGGCCTCTTGTCCATGGCTCCTGGAAAGTGAAGAATAGTTTCTTCCTCTGAATTTCTCTCTGAGTATAATCATATATTTGTCCTCGTCCCTGGTTGGATCTATGAGGTGGGACTCTCATGTCTGTTCCCCTCTTTTGGAGGCTAGTTTTATTTGGTATAGGTTCCCTAGCTTTGGGTAGGGAATCATGTAAGTCCCTAGCTCTCCCCATTATGTCCTACACCATAATAGGTCTGTTGGACCTCACTAACCCTTGTAATGGCTTTTCTAGTCCCTCTATGAACATATAAATACTCCTGGACTCTGACAGGTCAGGTACCATTATTAGTAGTCTCAAAAAACTTTGAAATTTACACCTCTGCATTCTCAGACTACTTGAGCTTGGTAAAATCCCCAAAATTCTCCTCCAAGTCCTTCCTCTCGAACCGCTCTAGCTCCCTCCTCTTGAACTCATCATATTTTGTGACCCCTACATGTCCCAACATGGTCATCCCATGGAACCACCAGTTATGAGCCTCCCCATCCAGATGAAATATGGAAATATTTATTGCCTCTCCCTCGGTCATCTGGTTTAGCTGGAAGTAAACCTCTAGCTTCTTGAACCATGCCTTGGTAGAAATCTTAAAGGAGCCATAAAAAGTCAGGAAAAAAAACCTCCCCATAGTACGATGTAATTCATTCCCCTACATGTAGACTCCTCCACTTTATCCTCTGGGTTTGTGCTCTCCAACGTTGGGCCATAGGGATGGTACTCTAGGAAGTACTCTCCATAGTGAACTTCCTCCAACTCCTATTGTCCTCCCACTCTTAAAGCTAGGAACGTAGGAATGGTATACCATAGGAGTGTATATGGTACTATAGGCATGTTTGGGTTAAGTGATGCCTAGTGTTGTGACATGTGAGATCCTTCTCCCACTTGGAAATCTAGTTTGAATCCCTTTCATTTACTGCCATTGTTGTTTTGGTGACCCATCTCCTCAATTTTCCTTGTGAGGTCTTGCATTTCCTTCAATATAAGGTAATAAAATTCCTCTTCCTTTCTCCTATTCTCCCCTTCCGCATCTTCCATTCTTGTCTCCAAAACCTCCAGTTCACTGGGCACAAGGCCTGGAGTGATTTATAACTCTCTTTCTTTCCTCCTTTACCTTAGACTTTAGTATGTCACCTTTTCTTGTCTTCCAGTGTCATAGACTGCACTTCTCCCATAATTTGAGCCAAGTTTATGAGCTCTGATACCACTAAAATATTCCCAAAGGTAATTTACAACAATAAACATGCATACATAGACAAAAACATACACAAAAAAATTAACACGGAATTTACAACATCATAAATCCACAAAACTGTGTCGAGCCATTTTATTAATGATGAGGAATGTGCACAAAATGAAGTGTTGGAATGAGTTCAATTGGGCTTGCTCAAGTAAAGCTAGAGAAACCCTCATAAATACTAATAAACACCCTCAAAGTATGTTCTCTGCGTGGATGTAGCTCTGCACTAGAAACTGCCTAGAAATGTGGTTGCTGCTCCAAATGGTCTACTACTAGGGCCTATTTTATTGATCATAAAATTATGGGAATTTAACCCTAGGCTTTACACAATAAACCCATTATAACAAGCAAAGGGTTTGGCCAAAGATTTACCCTAGAAATTGGCCCTCTTAGGCTTGGCTCACTGAACTATTTGGAAATTCATACCTCCTAATAATTTTATTTATATATTCCTATAAAATCCTTGTTAGAAGGCTCCAATCTTTCCCACAAGATCTCCTGTAAAAGTGCCACTCACTCCCCAACTCCGGATTGCTTCCCTCAAGGGACTACACAGCCTCTGCGCTGCTAATGATACCTCTGCACTACTGATGAAGGGAATACACTATATAAGAGGTTCTTTGATACTGAACTGATTGAACTATGGTGAATAAACTTCCTTGGGTTTTCAATCAAAGTCCACCGAAGAAAAGGTTGGGATCTCCGCTCAAAGGCATCTGTGTGTTGAACAACACATGTAGACTTGGCTCACTACTCAAGCGTGCTCTGTCAATAGAAAAATTTGAAATATATGAATGAATGAATGAAAATAATGAGCCTCATGCTTCATTTTTGTCTAAGTCTTCCCAACATTCCCTTGGGCCCCACCTCATGCCTCTAGCCTCCAATACACACCAATGACTACGTTGCCTCCATGTGGGCCATAGTTTCTCCTCATTGGGCCCCATTATCCATAAATTTCACAATAATTTTCCTCAATTTAATGTTTAGAGGCCTATAGTTTCCTAATTCTAATTGTGGGAACCAAAACCCAAATTTCCTAAGTCAAAACTGTAATAATATCAAGAATCACAAAAAATTAATATTTGAGTTAGCAGAATTGCTAAACATGAATATTACAAAACCTTAGGTCAAATTTGTTAGAGGCCATTTTTTACATTCCATCCCTATGAAATATGGGATCCTGAGGAGTACTAATATTGGAAAGCTTTTTCATATCCTTATCCCACCTTCTACCATCCCTCCTCTCCTTTAGATCACCTTCTAAGCCCTTGGAATGATCTTAGATTCAATCTTGTAGCAATATAAGGAAACACTATAGTAATCTTGTATCATCCTATAGCACCATGTATAACCCCTCAAAACTTGACCAAAATTCTCCTTTAATATTAATTTTTTCATCTTATCCCTTCACGATGCCTCCTAGGCCTTGAAACCAAGCTTGCTGAAGATCAAAGACCACTCAGAACTTTCCTTTCCATCACTACAATTTATTTCTACATTTAGGGTTAGTTATTTATTTCATGGATTTAATAGCACAAGGATAGTGTACATTGTTATTTCTTGAAGAATTTATTAATATTTCCATTAGAATAGTATCTCCTTCAAATGCAATAATTTAGGATTTATTTTGATTCTATTTACTTTATGTAGCTAGACTAGGGTTATTTCTCTGCCATTTATACTATGCAATAGGTTAGGGTTTATATTTCAATAATTTAATTCCTTTCAAGTGTATTAGAATTCCCTTTTATGACAAATTTTCATTCTTTGAAAGTATATTATAGTTTCTTGTTATGCAACATTTTCATTCCTTGCAAGTATATTAGAATTCCATTTTATGCAACAATTTTCCTTCTTGAAAAAATCTATATTTAGTTAGAAAAAGGGTCTATATACACCTTGGTTTGATTCAATTCCTTAGAGAAACTTGAGTAGAACTTATCTTACTGTGCATAAAACATTGTCACCTATTAATTTTATACAAATTTTGGATTGATAAATTAAAGCTCGTAGCCCTGAGAGTTGCAAAATTCTTGTTGCAATAGAAGAGCTTATCATTCCTCATGAATATTTCATCTCACATGTAGGGGCACCCAAACATGACACCACATACATCAAGGAACACCATCTAATTCTACTTCATCAATAAAATCAACACTGATGGAAAATCTAATATTACACTATTTTGTTACCTTTAGCTCTGCATCCTTATTTACCCATCCTAGTGGATATGGATTTGGATGATAATGAACTTCCATCCCTAATGTCTTGACTATATTTTCTACAATGAAATTCATCTTCGATTCTGAGTCAAACAAAGCATAAAACTTTATCTTCTTGACTTGTATCTTTATATGGAAGAGTTTGGTCATTTATTTCTCTTCCTATTGTAGAAGGTTACTCAGGTTCACCTGCTTCAACATTGATGTAAAAATAATATTCTCATCCACGTCTAATCTCCTTTCCACTTGGTTGCTCAATTCGTGGCCATGATATTATTCTTCTTATTGTATTTATTTTTGTTCTCCAAGTTTAATTTTGGATGCAACTTCCAAAAATTATTGTATGTATAGATATCAATGTTGCAGTGGTTTTTGGGATCTTTTCACTGTGTGCTTTCACTACCACCATTTCATATTTAACCCTTTTTATATTCTTATTCACCTAAAAATCATATTACTTCTCCACTTGCTTCAATCCCCTTCATTTCACTCTCTTTAAGCTTATTTTATCCATGTATTTTTTCTGTACACAAGCCTCACCCACTGGTTTATGCTTGAAAAACATCACTTGCTCTCGCAAATGGTGGTGTAGACCCCCCAAATAATTAAGGAGTACATTTGGGTTCTTTGGGGAGTTTCCCAACATTATGGTCATCTTTCTGAACTCTGTGGTGTACTCCTGCATGACTTTCCGTGATCTTGTTTGAAGTAGTGCTATCAGATCCTTTGGTCTTCTATATACCCAACATGCTAAAATTGTGACTTAATGTGGGTTTTCAATTTCTCCCACTAGTCACTAGAGGTTGTCCCTCCAACCTTAGGGTCTCTGCGTGTCTCTCCCATAGATTTAGGGCATGACCCTCTAATTTTAGTTACATAAATGAAATATTTGGTTCTTCCTCAATTTGATGGATGTTGAAATAAAATTCCAGTTTTTGCAACCAATGATTTATCTTTAGAGAGTCAATATCATCATTGGTACAAATTTATATTAACCTTTGCTTCCATTTTAAATATTGGTTGTGATTGATTCACATCATTCGAACTGGGTTGATGTTTTCAGCGTTATTTCTTCGGATGGTTCTGCATTTCTTCCCGATATCATAATCCCCTTTATGATTTATCCTCTACATTTGAAGTTTCATCTTCTCCAAATATCCAAACATTATTGATCAAGGCCAAGATAAGGAAATTTACATTTTGATTTATATCAGCGACTTGCTTTTGCAACTATGAAAACCTCGAGCTATTCATAGATTCATCGGCCATGATTAGGGTTTTATGAATTTTCCCAATCAATCTACATACCCTTAAAATCTCCATTATATTCCCAAATAAACCTGGATCTAATACCAATATGATCCGTTAAGTCCCATGGATATTCAACTGGATAGTTCACCACAACAAATATGATAAAATTATATTTAAAATATGAAATTATAGATTTATATAGTTTTATTATGTTTTTGGATCTATAGGTTTAATGTTAATAGTGCATGCATTCAAATTAAAACTATGCATAAAATAGGGAACATAAAAATCTCACACACACATTTGACACAAGATATGCTCTAGGAAACCCTTTCGATAGAAAAACCTAGCTGGAAGGTGAGGTCGCTTCACTCTCTTTATCTAAATGGAAATATGGCTCCGAGTATAAATATGTAAGGCATGTGGCTCGTAGGCTGCTAAGGTGCACAAATCCTCTTTGTGTCCTCTACCTCGTATCCCTCTTTCTATTTTTTTTTAGATATGGAACAAATTCACTAGAAAAAATGGAACCCCTTTTCCTCATAGTGTCCTAGTTATAACACAACCCAATAGCCTACTAGTGGTTAGGTTTGACTACCTCAACTCTTAGGAAACATTACAATAAAGAATATTCTTGAGTATTTTACGTCATAATCACATGGCTAGCCCCTTTTTCATTAATAATTGGCTCTGACATGGCATCCTCTCAAATTATGGTGGTGAAAACTAGAAGGTCAACTTCTGAGTGGCATAACTCTCGCATACGAACTTCAATTAACATGATTCTTGCACCGATGGAAGGGTATCTGTCTGTAGATTAGGAAAAAAATGTATGATGCTAAAGAGACAAATTTTTACCCCCAAAAATGTCATTTTCTGCCTCAATATGGTCCCAAAATATTTCAAACCCTATTTTTCCAAATTTGGTATCATTAATAAAAATGGTCCTATGAGTTGATTCCTCCACTTTTTCCACTCTGAAAGCATAAAGATGTATGGAAAACAATATAATGATCCAATCCAAATCAACAATATATGTAATCATTAAAAAAATTTGAGTTTTGAAGTAGTTGGGCAACTAGTAGGATATCTCGTTTTAGATTACATTTTCCCAATCAAATATGGCTTATGTTCTAAAATAAAAATACAAAATATATAGGATTAACTTGGAAATTTGGTGTGGGATATTATCCCATTAAACAAGAAAATTACCATGAAAATATTGAAATGGATCTACCAATAGAGATATATAAATAGTTGAAAGGTTAGCTAGCATTTGGGTTGATGGAGCTAAGAAATTCTTTAATAAATTTTATCCACCACCTCAAGAATCTAAATGAGAATTTATTTCAAGAAAATTCAAACTTCTGTTAGAGTTGGGAAGTTTGGGCATCATTCTAAAAACTCTAGGAATTAAAAAGATGATATTATTTCCTTCAATTCCTACTTGAATTGTTATTCTCGTGGTATCAAATAATCAAGTAGGCTAGGATGTTGACAATACTAAGAGGGGATGAATCAATATTTCATTAATTAACCATTTTTTAATTAAAAAATCACTACATTAATTATTCAAGAGTGAACACATGAACATAGAATATTTATAACTAGAAGAAATATTTTCTTAATATAAAGAGTACAACCAAGTTTATCAAATCCACCTGAAACTTTTGTAGGATCCAACCTATGAGATACACCAATCCCGTAATTGAGCTCCAACTCAATTAATTTGTGGGCACTAACCCTAAAAGGACACTAATCCACTAACTAAGCACCATCTCAAAAAAATCATGGGAACCAACCCAAATCCAAGTTATAATATGGATTTGTCGTCAAATACTCCTTATATGGTAATCACAACACCATGAAATCAAAATATTTCCACTCTCAACTATGATTACAACCACCTGGACTAAACTTTGAATTTTTTTTCTCTTCAACTGATCAATTAGGATGCATCAACATATTTACGATCAATTATAGTCTAATTCACAACAATGAAACTCTACCTATACTCACATGCTATCACACCCTCTCAAACATTTATGTCATAGAGGAACCTCAAATCATGTTGATGTAGATGTGTAAGGAATGTTAGTCTTCGAATTGTGCTTCCACTAAACTTATGCTTTTAATGGCTTTGAACTTAGGCATAGTAATACTATCTTGTGACTTTAATGAAATAGATATCTCAATCTATATGTCACACCAACCTATTTCTCCTAATATACCTACATAATTGGGTTTCAATTTTTAATTAACTTGTGTAATTAACCTCGAAAACACATTAATATGGTCAATACAACAATTTGAATTGCTCGAGTCTTTACAACTATGTGGTGCCTTGGTGGCACCATGATTTTTTGTGAAAATACGTAAGCTTGACTGATCTGCATCCTCTACATTGAAATCCCTCAAGATTCGGAGAAGCGTATGGGGTAAGCTATAATCCCATATAGATAGTTATACCAAATAAAAATAAATAACCCACATATTTACTCTCACAATTTCTTAAACTTAAACATAATATTAATCCCTGAATGCTTTCATGTACCAACTCCAGTAACCTTCCTTGAGTTTAACTTGGATGATCTTGCAGATTTTGACAACAATATTTCTTTTTAATAGAACTTGATCGAATATAGAAATCAACTTATTATTGTTATTCATTAATTGGAATCTAAGCCTATAATGGTGGTAGTCCTCACACAACATTCCACTTAACGAAAACACAAGTAATAAGCTTTGTTCTTGCAACTTTATCTCTTTCACTTTCCCAAGTTTCTCACAGAAGGAAAAGTTCACTCAATTATGTATATATACAAGTATATGCACATTTTGGACGGTGACCTGTAATTTATTCTTGGATATGACTTTACCTCTACACATTATTTTGCTGGAAAAAGGATTCAATAAGAAAGTTTGTGTGCATAGATTCTCTAGTTGAAGGTTATAGGATTAATCTCTTGGATTTTGGTGCTTTGGTGATGAATTTTATCCCATCTGATGAATAAGCCATTCTTCAATCCTCAAGATTTTTTTTTTTTGAGAAATATTCTAGAGGCACCAAATTAAATTTCTCCACATGCTTGAAGGAATTTTTCCTGTTAAGATAGGCTACCAAAGTTTTGCAAACCTCCTCATGCTTTTTAAAACATGATTCCCCCCCCCCCCCACCTCCCAAAAAATCAAAATATGTTCGTGATCAAATGTGAGAAGGACGAATTTTATTAAATCCTTAATTTTTTCACCTATATTCTTGTAATCACATTTTTGTATCCATTTTCAATCAATCCTTACAAGTTCATTTTGTTTGAAGGCTTCATGTACCATTCACACAATATTATAGTAAAATATATTTTTTAAGTTTTGTCAAATATAGTGTTTTTAGTCCTTTTGTTGGAACAGGGTTCCCTAAGCTACGTTTTTTATATAATTTTGTAATAGTTGGTCTTGCGTAGGGGTTTTGGGGTGGGTCAAAGCCCCCAATGTTTTGTAATGGGTTAAAGGGTAGCTCTAGGGTATGCAAACCACGGTTTGCGGACCATAGGATAACAAAGGCTACGATGATATAAATAGATAGATAGTTGGGTCTAGTAGGTAAGAAGAATAAAGATTGATTCTACATATGAATTGTTGAGATTTTTCTTGGGTTGTTTTGGGTTAGGACTCCTGTTGGTTATGTGTGCGGAGATCCTCAGTCCTGTTGTGTGTGGACCCCGTTGGCTGTGTGCGCAGGCTGTGTCTTGGGTTGTAATTGGGTTTTTCGCTGCTAATGAATGCAAAATCTATTTGAAGTATTGTGTGATATCTGGACTGATCATGTTTATTATTGAAGGACATTTGTGTTATTGATTTATGCTGCGAATGTATCTATGATGTATGAATTAGCTGCAATTATAATGTTCTGTGATGGTAATTGTTGATGCACACGTGGATGTGACTGTATTGATCTGATCTGTTAATGGTAGTAGCTTTGTTATGGTTATATACTGATTATATTGTTACAATCCTGATACTAGACCTGTTATGTGTGAACCTGATAATTCAATGAATATATGCCTTAATTACCTACTCTCTCCCAGGGCACAGAAACCTGGTTCCAACACCCTTCCATACTACATCGGGCGAGACCTTGGCCTACAAAAGTAAGTCATTGCCAGAAGGGCTAGTAGTATAGGGGTTTGCTGGCAAACCTTAACCTCCAAACCTGGGTCAGGACCCCTCAAGCCAACAAATGGTTCTATTGTCAGGACCGGGAGCATTTTGAGAGAGAGATTGGGTAATTCCACGAGGCCATTGGAGACCTGAGAAAATGGATCTCGAAGACTAGTTTGAAAGACAGATTCAAGAATTTTCTATAAAGGAGAATCGCAATAGGAAGCTAACAACTGAAAAGTGGAATAATAATTACATTTTCACCGAAGTATATGAAATCTTCTTTGTAAATTTTACGCACGAGCTATAGGAGTGGTTAGCAAGGCTTGTAGACTTTTAGACGTGTTGTAAGGATGATGATATTGCGTAGTGGACTTTGGAATTGATCCAAAAGTTGGAGAAGACTGAAAATACGATCACCCATACGGTAGCTCATTGGGTGGATATCATACTAGGAGGGTTTGTAATGGAATTCATAGTTGATCAGTTTGTATCCTATTATGAGGTGGAGCAGAGGTTCTTCAAAGGATTCTGGGTTAAGTTATAGTGAACATTACCATTACTAATTAAAATATTATTGTGCGAAAAGAGAATTCTGTGCAGACACACTGAATGAATGACCTCTAATCATAGCGAGAGTAAAACACGAAGTGGTAAGTATTATTGAACCAACCAAGAAGGGCATAGGTCCATCTACAGTCCATTAAGAGAGTCAAATACGCATGTAGGAAGTAGTCCTTTGGCTACACCACCTTCAAGTCAGTATAAGGGTAAGAACTCCACCACACCTCCACCACCTCCGGAAGAAGACATGGCAGCACACATGAAGCTACCCACTTTCAAGGGCGTAGGAGACAAATATATGGACTGATTCTGGTTTGTAGTGGAATTAGTATGGACCATGCAGAATGTGGCTAGTGATGCTATAAAGAGGGCACAACTATCCATTTACTTTGAAGGAAGGGCCTTGGAATGGTACATGGGGTACGTAGGCCAACATGCAGATCCATCTATTCAAGAGATGGAGAATGCTTTGAAACAATAGTTCTGAAAGCCTAAATCCTACTCTCAGCTAGTGGTTGACTTAAAATACTTTAGACAAGGACCCACTGAGTCAGTATGGGAGGCTAATCAGCAGCTGAAGAAGGTTATCGGGGATGGGGAATTTCAGTATGATGACAGACAGCACAAGGAATGGTTCATTACCATGCTACTACCTCACCTTCGTGGACCTATGGGTCAGCAATTGATTGAGACACAAGAGAAAGCCTTGGAGATTGCTATGAAACTAGAAGCTATGCCAAGAGATGATGCCTAGTTTGGGGTACATCAGATGAAGGGATAGCTGGAGGAAATGTACCTCAAAATCCATAATCTGTGGAAGGAACGAGGAAAAGAGGCTAGCCTAGATGTATGGTGCATAAGATGTAGAGTGTTCGATCACACCAAGGATCAGTGTCCTCTATTGGCAGATTACATGCAGGCTTGGGGGGCCAACCCATTGTGCCCTAAAGAGGTTGTGGGACCAAGTGGTCTGACGTTATGGTGCACTAACTACCACGTAGCTAGAATACATGATACTAACCACTGCCCCCCATCTTAGTGCTCATGTTCCAGAATTGAAGCAAAAATGGTGATGATTCTGCTCATTTGTGGGGCATGACGAACATAACTGTCAGACCTATGACTTAATGATAGATTGAGGAAACATATACAAGGTACAGGCTGACCCTTCTTCACCACTATCTCCCTCAGGCAGAGGAGGCTCCCCAGCCATAGGTAGGGGAGGGGGAAGGGGTGGAGGCACAGGTCGAGGAAGACGGAAATTAATCTATTACAACTATGGAGAAGTAGGATGGTTCGCAAGGGACTGTCTGAAACCTGTGCAGAAATGTTGCCGATATTGTAGATAATTGGATCATGTGATCAAATATTGTCCAGTACTGATAGCCAAAATTCAGGAAAAACAACAGACACCAACATAGAATGTGCAAATGGTTAAAGTAGAACCACATGATTAGGGACCCAGTATTAATGTCATAACATGTAGCGGCATGGCTACTGGAGGAGCTGAGGAAAGGGCTGCAGTTGAACCCTTCATCCCTAAAGCTGTTATCGAATTGGAAATCTTAGATCTGTAGAAGGAGAAAGAAACCTTCATCGAAGCTCACAAATACTTTACCAAGGATGTTGCATCTACCTCTAGGGCTCCAACAAGCCTAAGAGAAGATGATGAACTTAACCATTTCCTACAGGCATGTATGAGGCTGATATGAAACCAGAAGGAAGTAGAAAATCTTCAAGCGCTGATAGACAGTTGTGCAGAGAGAACTGACCCTCCCACAAAATTTAAGTATGTTCACAAACTATACAAGCATCAGAAACACACTGGTTGGGAAATGCGGCTAACAACGCAGATTGGTGATTATGAGATGGATCAGGTTATCCGCGATTTGGGATTTGATGCGAACGTCCTTCCCAGGAAAACATGGTAGAGGATGGGAGAACCTAAGCTGGAATGGTCCACTATACAACTATGCATGGCTAACAAATAGAAGATCATATCGTTGGGGATACTGTCAAAGATTCTAGTAGATATCGCAGGAGTTAAGGTAAGCGTGGATTTTGAAGTAATTCAGATCATGGAGGATGTAGACCCTTATCCCGCACTCCAGGGACTAGATTGGGTGATAGACATGGGAGGCATTATCAACTTGAAGAAGAGAAGCATGGTTTTGAGAATGAGGGTACGAGAGTGATAGTCCCTCTAGACCCTCCGGAAGGAAAGCAGTATACATAGCCTATGCGGGAAGAAGATGACGTAGATCATATTTATAAACTCATCGCCCGGGATGAGGATTTGATTAATCCTACAACTAATGGTAAGATTTGCTGGGAGAAATATAGTGAATGCCTTTCTCACTCCAATGGGGAGATTTAAAATTTGTAGAATCGGTTACATGATGTATCTGCGCTATAGTGTCTGAGGATCACAAAGAGCTTCCAATGTACCTCCTCAGAGGTAAGAGAGTTGCCTTATTTTGATGGGTCTGGTAGTATTAAGGACTTTCTAAGAACATTTGAAGCAAAAGTCCCAAGGGAGCAAATAATGTGGGCGCTTAACCTAGCCATGCACATAAACCCTACGCGGTGGTGGGAAACGCATAAGGGGAATTTCCAGGATTGGGAGGAATGCCACGAGATGATGATACTATAGTTTGAACCCTCGGTTCACCTACACATGGAGACGTTCCTGGGCCAAGGAGACCCGCGCAAGCACGTGACCACCTGGATGGAGGCATGGTGTGAAAAGACCATGAACTAATGGGTCCACCTGTTTATTCATGCCTTGGGGCAAATTCCCACTGCATGGTATCTGGATGTAGAACTACATCAACGTACCCACCACTGGGAAACCATGAAGGATAATTTTATGGAGACATTCAGGTTGATACGAAGAACTAAGGCATTAGACGATGCCCTGTAGGATATAGATGCCCTAGTATTTGATGAATCACGCCCTCATGCAGAGTATGGGGCACCAACTTCTGATACGCAGATGCAGGATATTTTTAATTTGCACAATATATCAATGGAGGAATGTGATGAAGACCTACAAAATATCTCTATCCCAGAGTCGAAGGGAAAACGTGAAGTTTCCATACCCCCACTGCAGACTGTCGATGCGACCAAACCTCTTAAGCTAAGAGAAGTCAACATTGGAACGAAATAACAACCTAAGCTAGCTAAAACTAGGGACTATCGGGATGATGATACTATTGGGAAAGTCACAGAGCTTCTCATGGAATATCGGGACCTGTTTCCTACGAAATTCTCAAAACTCAAGGGGATTACAGGGGACCTAGGGGTCATATGCATCACTTTAAAACTAGATGTGTGCCTTGTTAAGCAACGACCTTACCGATTGAACCCCAAGTATAAGAAAAAATTTAGGGAGTAACTTGACAAAATGATAGTCGCAAGTATCATCGAAACAGTAGAACAGTCATATTGGGTAAGCCCTATGATGGTCCAGGAGAAAAATATTAAAGGATAAATTAGAATTTGTGTTGAGCTACGCAAACTGAATGATGATTGCATCCACGATCCCTTCCCTACGCCATTATCTAAAAAAATTCTTGATAGTGTGTGGGAGGGCAAGAAGTGTACTCATTCACTGACGGGTTCTCGAGCTACCATCAGATCAGGATTGAACCTGAAGATTGCATGAAAACTATGTTCGCCACTAAATGGGGATCCTTCCAGTATACCATCATGCAATTCAGGCTCAAGAATGCCTCTGCCATCTTTTCAAGGGTGGTGGTCAAGGATTCCATCCACAAGTTTTTGGAGGTATATTTTGATGATAGGACAGTATTTGGGTTGGTAAATAAGCACGTCTCAAACCTGCGCATGATGTAGGATGCCTGTAGAAAGCACCAAATTTAACTAAATATCAAGAAGTACATATTTTGTGTAAATTTCAGGATCTTGTTAGGCCACATAGTCTATCGAGAGGGACTAATGGTTGACCCCACCAAGGTAGTAGTTATCATCAACCTGGAAGTCCCCAAAACTGAGAAATAGTTGTGCTCTATCCTCGGACACACAGGCTACTACAGGAAGTTCATCCAAGGGTACGCACTGACCACGGCTCCCATGGAGAAGTTGCTAAAGAAGGGTGTTTCATTCTTTTGGGATGCGGAGTGTCAGAAGAGTTTTGAGTTACTCAAGGAGAAGATGGTCTCTGCACCTATCCTCATATTTCCTGATTGGGCGAAGGTTTTCCATGTCCATGTAGATGTTGGAGGGATCACCCTGGGAGCTGTCCTTACACAGCTTGGGGAAGGGGACATCAACCATCCAGTTGCATTTGCTAGTAGAAAACTCGCTAGGGCGGAGTACCACTACTCCACTTTTGAGTGCGAGGGGTTGGCCATGTTATACGCCCTACATATATACCAACTTTATCTGTTAGGAGGGCACTTCAAGATGTTCATGGATCACTCAACTTTGAAGTACCTAGTGAATAACCTTGTGTTGGGGGGGGAATATTTTTTTATGGCTACTACTATTTCAAGAATATGACTTTAAGATCATCGTGAAGTCGGGGAACTAATGCTGGGCCAGACCACTTAGCTCGAATCGAGAGTGGTGAAGAACTGATCAACCTAGAAGAAGGATTGTATGATGCCTAGCTCTTTGCTATTAAGGTGGCTGATGAGCACTTCACCAATATCATTCACTTCTTAACTATGGGGATGGCGCCTGCAAAATATTTGGTACAACAGAAAAAATAGCTGGTAACCCACGCATCAGACTTTACCATCATAGTGGGCCACTTGTATAAGCTAGGAGCTGATGAGGTACTACAAAGATACGTTCTGGAGCATGAAAGACAAGCTATCTTAGCAAAAGCCCACGGAGGCGTAGCAGGAGGTCACTACGCAGGTAAAGCGACATCACATAAGATCTTGAGAGTTGGGATATGGTGGCCCACATTGCATAGTGATTCTCATGACTATTGCAAAGCCCGTGACACATGCCAAAGGACAGGAAGAATGTCACGCAGGGAAAAAATGCCCTTGCAACCACAGATGGCCCTACAAGCATTTAAAAAATGGGCCATAGACTTTTTTGGACCCATCAACCCACCAGGGAGAAGATAGGTGCCTGATACATGATCACTATAACTGATTATGTAACCAGATGGGTTGAAGTGCAAGCTGTGAAGGATTGTACTGCAGATACCATTGCGCACTTTATTTTTGAACATATTCATGCTAGGTTTGGTTGTCCTAAGATCTTGATGAGTGATAGAGGTGCACATTTTTTTAATGAGACAATACAGGCTTTGACTGAAGAATATCAGATCCACCACGCTAAAAGTACCCCATACCACCTGCAGGTGAATGGAATGTGGAAGATTTTAATAAAATTATGGAACAGGCACTGACCAAGATCTGCAAAGTCGAGCGAAGTGATTGGGACGTGCATATCTCGTCGGTCCTTTGGTCCTATAAAACCACCTCCAAGAAATTGACAGGGAAAACACCGTTTCAGATTGTTTGTGGGAAGGAGGCCATTATGCCCATGGAATATATTGTTCCTAGCCTACGCATTGTAGCCTTTACCAACATGGTAGAGCCTAATATCAGGGAGGAGTGTTTAGCGCAACTCATTTCCTTGGAGGAAGATCGATTCATTGCTAACTTTCATCAACAAGTTTAGAAGGCCCAGGAAAAGGCATGGCATGATCGACATGTTCAGAAAAAGATATTTTCGGAGGGAGAATTGGTCCTGCTATATGATAGCCAGTTTTCATTAGCACTAGCTTGGTTCCTATATGGTAAGGGAAATCAGTGACGGGGGATTTTTCCAGTTAGCCACATTGTGAAGAGAAATTGTACCAGGGTATGTTAATGACAGCCGGCTCAAGCCGTACCGAATCAAATGACTATATGGTCAGTGTAGCTGTGTTGGGTGGCATACGCGCAGGCAGGAGGAACAATGCTGGAAAGCCTGTTATACATGCAGGGTTATATTGCAGGTCTCGAAGCCCGAGGAGGTGTGTTGGGAGCGTAAGGGTAATACACAATTGTGAAAAATAGCCACTGGAATGGTAAAATTGGGTAAAAAGAAAATTTTACCGTTGAAAGGAGTGGGTAATCGACGATTAATGAAGCGATTTCCGAAAAAAATTTACCATTTTCTTGATGGTAAGTTTTAGATAAGTCTCACCCAATTTTTGGTCACTATCCAAACTATAAAAGTAGGAGGGTATATCAGAAGTGGGTTCCGTGCACTCTAGATATCTTGTGCATTGCAAAATTCTGTAACTATTGCGCTCTGTTAATGTTTGGGCGGGCTACCCCTTCTAATAGTATTAATCTCGAATTTGTCTTCTGAGCGAGAAGGAATGCAACTAATCTGGCTGAATCATCACAGACTGTGGTCTCCACTGATGAAGTATTGGAGGTCACCACTGAAGTAGAAGTAGTTGTGTCCACACCAAACAATGGGAAGCAGGTTGAGAAAAAGAAGGATAAAGTAAAGGCCAAGAGCAAGGGCAGGGTAGGGCTGTGAAATGGGCTGGAGGGAAGCCATGCACCTCCCCTAAGAATGTAAAGTCCCCTTGAACAGTGCCTAGGAACGTTCACCTAACCCAACGAAGAGACCTATGTTTTCTCAGGAAGAGGCCTGAATCGCTAAACGAATCACTAGGTTGCCGCCCTATGTTCGACCTCGTCGGCCCTTGGTGCACACACCTAAGAACCTTGAAGGAATGCACGCTTACCTGCAAATGTCATTTATGCCAGGTGACATCCCTATAAGTGGAGAAGCACATGGCAAGCTTGCCTCAATTAAGTTCAACAACCATGACCTAGCTAACATGGAGGCCTTCCTCGAATTGGCACCTGAGCTGTACGTTGAAAAAATACTGTAGGACGACATGCTATGGGTTCTCCCAATGACGTGGGCACATGGCTCGCAAAATCAAGTTTACTCAAGTTGCTGCGAATGCCTCATTTTGGCTAGTACAGTATAACTAACCGAATTGTGTGATAAATGCTAGCCCTGATCCACGATGACAACTTATGGGTCTAGGGCTGCATTTCCACTCACCGTATTACTGGTCTCCCCATGGAAGGGCCAAATCCCATGGAGCGCATCGGCAAGAAGTATGAGCAACAAATCATCAATAAGGTGCGCGACGACTACCACGTTGAGCAGAATAATAGGGGGTTCCTAATCAACACCATCAGTGACCCTAGAGCGCACATGGGTACCTTGTTGTTGGCATGTAAAATGATGCGCAAGTGCTAGGTTGAGACTATCCCCACTTATGTCATTCAGTTGGCTGGCCACTTCGAATAAGGGGTCTGTTTCTACTGGTCCCAATTTGTAATATTCCCAAAATTTAGACCTCATCTAAATGGAATATTTTAGTTGGATTTATCTTTAGATAAATGAATAAATGGGTAGGGAGGCCCATTGACAGAAATAATAGCATTCCTCATGTGAAAAGAGGAAGAATAATCAACTGGAAGGAGAACATTTAGGTGTGAACAAGGAGGATATCATGTTGATTCAAAAATCTTTGACCAAATCAACATATGTTGTCTAGATACATTGCATCTCCTTGATAAACTGCGCAGATTTGGTGGAGGAAAACTTGCATGAGCTTGGAGATAAATGTGGATGGGACCCAATGTGAAGAGGTTCACTTGCTATATATGGAGAGGATGGAAGCCTTTGCCATTCATTTTTTATATTATTATTTGTCTTCTTAGACTTGGCTTCCTCTTGCTAGTTAGTAGGGTTGCGGCGTCGTTGAGCACCAGGTGTTCCCGAGTGGGAATCCCACCTCTTCCCTTGAGTGGCCTCTTGGGAGAGTATTGTATTGATTTTTTCCACATCTAGGCTTGAGGCCAAGCAGCAATCTTCAGTCACAGCCTTATTTCTGTAGCAGTGTAATGCTGTGTTGGAGGGTGTTGCAGTGGAAGATTGATCATTCCACTCCCGGGTCTGTTTCTCAATAGAGGGTGCCTTTTTTCTATTGAGAGATCAGAAAAGGAGATTTCTAACCTCATTTCATATCTTGGCACCTCTTCTCTCCTACAGTGCAGTCCCCTTCAGGAACTGCGTCCTTTTTCAGATATTTGCTGCAGTAAGGTTATAGGCCTTGTGTTTGAGCTAGTTTCTTAGGGAAAGGGCCAAACCTTCTCTTGAAAAGCTAGAAAAATGGATTCTTATCCATTTTATACATTATTCAGCCATTTCCATGTAATGTTGCAGTGAAATTGCGTTATTTCTGAGCTGAATAAATCAGATCTTCTCTTTTTGTACATGTGTCTCAAGAAACCCTTGTCGGGTTATCTCTATAATGCAATAAGGAGGCCAAATCTCTGTTTTCTTATAATATTGTGCCATAAATATAAAAATATATGTTATTCTATTTTAATGTTGCAGAAACCTTCATGGAATAATGTTGTAAATGCTTTAGTACTTTCTGCATAATCAAAGTCATGGGATTTGGGTGTTTCTAAGCCATTGTAAGGCCGGGAGACTTGTTTAACATATCAAAAGGGATTTCTTTCTGATCCCCTTTATTATTTAAGTTCCTTAGTCTATATGCTAATGGATCAAACCATTATTTCCCCTGGTTATAACGCAGTTACTTGGAAATAACGTTTTGGGGGTCTATTTTTTTGCTTTTCCCCATTAGGAGACAATGTGTAAAGGCATACTTTTTCTAATATGTTCATAATCTGATGAAAGGGCGTTCAAGACACATTTTATGAGATAATTTTCTGTAGTAATTTATTTGTGCTCATGTATTGC
>JAXQQM020091123.1:0-40599 GCA_034641835.2 Pinus albicaulis
CCTTGTGAGCCCAAATGGTTACCTTGTGAATGCAAAGGTTGACCTTCTGAGCCCAAAGGTTGACCTTGAGGCTGTTGAGGGTTTGACATCATGGTACCTTGAGAATTTTACAACATGGTACCTTAGGCTACTAAGGTTTGCCAAGTTGACCTTGAGACCTAAGTTGACCTAGATGAAAAAAGATCTGACTTTGTTGAGATGAGGGTTGTCCTTGTTGGAAAAAAGGCTAGCCTTGCTAAGTGTAAGGCTATCCTTGTTGACCAAAAGGTTTTCCCTGTTAAGAATAGGAAAAGTGACTATGATGGGAAAAATGTTGGCCTAATTGAACATAAGGCTGTTCTCGTTTCACATAGGGTTGACCTTGTTGCACATAGGGTCATTTTTGACCAAAAATAGGCCCCTCCTAGTATGCATAAGCCCCTAACTGAATTCTAGTGTGACGTTGAAATCCTTGTGGATTCAGGAATGGAGTCTACAATTGCTGAGAACCAAAAAGTACACAGGGTTGTTGGTTGAATATCTGGTTATGCAAAGCTTGTTGATACTAATCGTAGGTTAACCCTGCCGGAATAGATGATTTGGAATGCATAGGGATACTACCAACAGGTTGACTAGATCCGAGAATGTGAGTTTGTGATCCACTCACAGAAGGTCTTGATGAATATTAAGAGACACTCGACATGGATGGGTGGCCGCCAACAATTTGAATTAGTGGAATCTATATGGGAATACTGACGGGAGGTGCCGAAACAATGATGCAAACAGTTGGTTGTGTTGGAAGAGACATAACTATATACTGAGCATGGATGGTGGAGGACGCACGAGATATAAATGGACCAAATGTAGGTATTGCGCTAGTTTTCCAAATGGTGTTGTGGAATAAATACATGGCACTTGAAACACCAGAAAATACATGTCCCAAGGATGTGTAACTAGATGGAATTTATGGCGAGGTGGAGGGATGAGAGGCCTATCCCCAAAATGGAAAGTGTTCAGGAGGGAACTGATGCCCCTCATACAAAGACTCGTCCATACCACTAATGGAGCTTGAAAGTTCAAGGGGAGTTTACAACTCTTGTTCCGAAGCCACATGTGTAAATAAATGACGAGGGACAATACGATGCATAGATGGCAAAGGCACTAGAGGTACACCTAGTATGTAAAACAAGCTATATTTTCATTGAGGAGAGACTTATATGGAAACAAAAAATGGATTCTGAGGAAATGTGATGTAGCTAACTGGCTCATCAGGAAGAGACTGAGTAGTAAGGGGTTGAACACTTGGAAGGATGGAAAGCTCAACACATTGGGCTCCAACCGATGGTGAAGCATCACAAGGGATTTGTGATGATATCACTTCGGTAGAGGATGAGAAAGGGAAATCCAAACTTGATGGTTCAGCCACGATGACTTTGACTCAATATTGAAATAGGAAAAAAGGTGATTTATTCAAGGGTTTTTAAAAATTTATTCATAAGGAGTTACTCGTGATATGGCCAGGAAATATCTTTATGAGTAAGCCATGTTATCGTAGGTCATTGATTTTAGAACTTAAAAAAAAAAAATCAAAAAGGGTGAACTAGGCATAAAGGATTACTAGGTATCCGTGAACTGTAATATACACCTTAGAATTTTTTTTTACCAAGGACTCAACATAAAACAACCAATCTTCCTGAATGTTGTGTTCAGTGTATCAGATCTACAAGGTGGTCGACTCGGTTACCTATGGAAGGTTTGCAGCCTAATGGTGTCTCCCAAAATATACGCGATGACACATAGGAGTCCAATCTGTAGTAATTTTGTCCAATGCGTAACTATTTGATGAGAGCACCCCAAAAATACTTATCATACATCAATATACTTCCATACGTGGGATAGTATATCACCCTCAGATTTTAACGCAAACAGTTTGCAATAGTTCCTAGATTTTACAACGCTGGAACATGTCTCTAGCCTAGACCTCTAAATGTTTTGCATTATGTTCCAAATGATCCTTAGGTTAATTGAATAAATTTTAGAGTTTATCTTGAATTTAGGTTTCAGTTTCAAGGCCTTACCAATGTCACCTTAATTCCTAAAATGCAACTATATGAGAAAAAGGAAACTACACATTTCGATTAAAACTACACTAATTGGGAGAAAGAATTTCACACAATCAATGTCGCAGTTAAGCAAATGCATTAAATGACAATTTTCACTACTTCTTAAAGTGCATAATCCAAAGAGAAATAGAAACATCTTTCACTTTCTATTTTTCACTAAATGCACTAGAAGCAAGTGAAATGATTTCTTTCCCTTAAGATGCAAAATAAATGAAATTTGTTTTTTGTTCTTTTAAATGTAAAAAAAATGCAAAAAGATGCAATAATCAATTTGAATGTAATAAATTGATTTGAGTATTTACCTAATGAAATTCCTCACAATGGTAGAATATGTAATAATCAACATACCAAAGAGAAATCCCAAATCATTTTCTCAAAACAAGACATTATTCACTTTTCACATCGATCACCAAACAAAGAAATATGTTTCAGTTGAAGACAAGAAATGTAATCTATGGGTGTTGATGGAAGAGAGAATCAAATGCACATGAAATGGACACTCAAAAGCCCTAATAAAAAATATCAATTGTAAAAAAAACAACAATAAAACCAAAAGGTCCAAAATAAATGAAAAAAATCACCCAATAACAGGTCTGGAACGTAACGAGGCATGTAACCAATCAATTACTTGAAGCACCTAGAAATCCTAGGAGGATTGGGATGCACAGTTTAAAATAAAGAAGACCAGATATGAACTAATTGAGACAAAATTTATTGAACAGATGAGGACAAGAGAAAATTGAGTATAGAAAGGAATCTAGAAGGGTAAGCTACACTGGGACTTAATGAAGGGAAACTCTAAAAACATTCACACAGAAATCGGTGCACATACGAGGCTGCACCTCACAGTTGAAGGGAATAAGCGCTTCTATGTTAAAAAATTTAGAGCTGATTAGCATTTCTGTCAGAGAATTAATAATTTCGATCAAGGAAAATGATAAAAAACGAAAGGGTTTGTCCAAATCAAGACAGAATTATCACTTCAGAATAAATATTGATGACTGTAAGGAGTCACAAAAGCCAGAAACAAATGAGAGACAAATATTCGACAAAAGATGGACGAAAAAAAAAAAAAACTCAAAGAGTGGAAAGAGACTAAAGGCCATGAATCCCTACTAGAGTCCCCAACTTGTTGTCTAGGTAAATCCTCTCTACAGATAGTGATGATCCCTCTAGCCCTAGGTGGGTCTAGAAACAAGTGGAAGAATCAAAATACTTATTTTCCTAGATTTTAAATGAATCATAGATCGAAGGAGATGGCCTACCTTGATCTGATGCTGCAATGTTTCTCTTTGTCAAATTCCTTTGCTCGTTCTCTCTTCTAATCTTGATATTTGTTGCTACAAGTGTTCAACTACCTACACAAGTGACCAAGAAAAAACAAGAAAACCTAAAAGTGAAACGTGCATATACAAGTATAACCTATCCAACTAATCAAGGAATTTTAGAATTTTTATCATGAACATGGAAAAGAATGGAAAATAAATATCAGTTGTATCATAGTATTAATATAAGAGGAGTTACAACCCATGCCTTGATGTCACAACTCTCCTTCAGTGGGTCTGAATCCGGTCACGTCTCTAAATCACTCATTTTCAACTCAGTGTGAGAAGGCTAAGGGTCCAACTCTCTCCTTCAAATATTATGACAATATTAAAAACTCTCTCTTCTATTCTCTTCCCTTCTGTTCTCACTACCAGAGCCATTGGAAGGTGATGAATTTATAGATATGGATGAGGGGACATGGATCCACTTAAGCTGGGAAAATGGCTTATCTCCTTGGCTGGTTCCTATTTTGTAGGAACAAGAGGCCCAAGGGTTGAAGCTCGACCATACCATAATAATAAAAAACTTCGTTTCCATTTTAAAAAAACTTCTAGAAGTAGATCGACGTGGGTGTGAGGTCCATAATAGTGTCAATCGGTTCTGCCCACAAGATTTCGATGGGTCATCGACATTGGTGAGACACAGAAGGGTTGTACTGCTCCAAAATGATAGGTTTTTAGGGTGCTACTCTAGGAATTATCAAAAGAGAGATTGTTTTTTAGACTGTAAGTGATGCAAAGGAATATTTTCACGATGGAAAAATTACACAGGTATCATTGTAAGGTCCCTCCATGATTCGGGAACAGGGAGTATAACGACAATGAGAAAATATTGCGTAAAAAAAATTAGAGATTAAGTGGATGAATGAGTGCAATATAGTATACCTTATTTTCTTGTAAAAAGAATAGAGTTAATGATTTTCTTTCAGTATTTAATTGTAATTAGAAGTGTGAAAAACTTCCTCCTTTAGAATAACCATAATTCATAGCACCTCATAGTATAACTAAGATGAGGATGGCATGAGTAGAGCTCGTCTATTGTGCATATAGCACTATCACCTCCATGTTTGTACGAACCCTGGGTTGATAAGTAAATTTTAGTAGCATATGGGAGTTGAATCACTCTTGGTGCAATACCACGGCACCAAGAATCGACAAAATGGTCACAATAATTGAATCTTAATCTTATACCATATGTTACATCCGTAGTTTTTACATAGAATTCCATGTGAGTTACAATGATTTTTTTTTTAAATAATAATAAATATAATAATGACACATTCATTAACTCATGTCTATAACACATTTGTTAGAACCAATTTATTTTATAAATATATTAGCATGTGTAAAGTATTGCTTAAATTGCATTTCTTGTTGTTGCACAAAGGACCTTGTACTCTCTTGCATTATACTTATTAGTTTATGGTTCCAAAATGATTATTTAACTAAAATTGATTCATTGCCTTTTTTTATTTAGCTACATGGCTATGACATGTTAAAAACCAATTCATATCCCTTGTTACATTTCAATGGTGTAAATAGCTAAACACACGCACACACACACACACATATCAAGCATTTATGTTATTCATAAAATTATGGCCTTTCACACCGTACTTGAAAAAATGGGGTGTAGTTATTGTCAATGTATCACCATCATATTAATGTGACAATACTTTGATTCGTTTCCCCGACCACACTGTTACAATATTTGATTATACAAATTGTATCTTATTTATATATATTCATATTTATATAATTACATGCCATCATGTGCTTTTCAATCTCTACCATATTTATTCAGACTGGCCCTCGTGGAAACATGTAGCCTCATGGCTTCTTGGAAGGGCCCCACCCTATATAGAACCCCAGTCAATTGTCACATTCTACAAAAGAGATGAGAGTTGGAATGGTCAATGGTGGAAAATATATTTTAGTTTTTTAGGGTAATAAGATACCATTGTCCTTGCCCAAGAGTCCTAGTTTCCATTCAGTGAAATTACTGGTTAATCTCTACAAATTTGTAGGTTTTTTTGACAAATTTATTATATTTCTTCTCTTTTGGAGTGTTTTGACACACACACTTCATTATTTTGATTAGTTACACCTTCACGCTTAGTTTGTGATTGATTGAGATTTGAAATAAATTGCGAAAGAATTCCAACTAGTAAATTTCTCTAGGGATTGGCTTAATTTTTGTTCAATATATGTATATCCACCTCATTCATTATATATTTTAGAATGTTATATATACTAAAGAATATTTTTTTGGAATGGAAGGTAAAACCCAAATTTCTCATCCAAGGGTTCGGGTTGTGGCAAGTCTGACTTTAAAAATTTCTTCCATGTGTTTTCCTTTATAAAAAATTTCATCAATTTTCCTTAAGGTAAGACAAATTTTCCATTGACAGGAATATCCATGAATTATAAATGTCTTCTTGGCTTCTATTTCATATTTTAGTAACTAATTTTTCCCTCTTTCTGGCATGGTATCAATTCGGAACTTCGCTCCTCTCCTCTACGTAATATAGTGCTAATTTTTTTTTCCTGTCTTCATTATGGGTTTTCCCTTTAAAATGTCTTTCAGGAATTTGACTACAATTTTTCCTTCCACTGCTCACATGTTAGTTATCCCTGTAGTGGGATTTCATTTAGGGTACTCCAAGAGCTAAAATATACTTCAATATTTCTCTTCTCTTTCCACTTTCAAATAGATGCTTACTTTCTTATTTCCTTACACGTTTATGAAGCCATAACAAGCTTTCAATTACCAGAAGAATTCATGGGTTCTACGGTTTGTAAAGATAACCCTATATGATAATAATCACCCTTTCTAGATTATGTATTCATTGGAAAAAATAAAAATACTTCTAAGCATATTCTTAGGGTTATAACAAGTCCTTTTAATGAAAATGGGGGTTATTTGTCCATTACTCTTCCACATTTGTTTCTCTTCATAAATTATATGGCCCCTATAGGTTCAGATGAGAATTTATTCCGTAAACTTATTTTCGAAAGGAAAATATAAAGCCCTTTCTTAGGACTTGTATGGTAATTTGTAGCATTAACATATGCATTTTTTTATTAGACATGTGCATTTATTATGGCCAGGTTTGTAGGGCTAGACCATACAAATTCTATTGTTCTTCAATATATATATATATATATATATATATATATATATATATTAATGCATGAATATTTTGTCTTGTTTGTATAGTCACATGTTACTAAATCTTTCCTCCCAGGATTTGTATGCTACTTAACACTTCTAACCTATTTGTGACAGATAATAACCCTTATAATCACATAGAATTTGGAGGTAGTTTTTTCATGTTCCTTTTATATAAATGGTTTTTCAATATCTTATTAATGTATACTATATTTGGTATATTTATTACAATTTTTATGTTATCTTTATATTTTCTTTCTTTTCCTACAATTTCTAGGTTAGGCCAAAGTCCTAGAGGATTCCTATTAGGGGAGACCACTAGAACCTCCTTAGGCCCTATTATCTATTTTTCTCATGAATTCCTAATTTATTCCATTTATCAGGTTTCTTCCCTTCTCAAGGTCTACTTGGCTAACTTCGGCATAATTTTTTTTCTTTATTAGCTTTATCAACATGGTCTATATATTAAATAGTTCCACTACTAATGTACATGTTTCGAAACATATAAAGTAAATAAATATGTGAATCCATACTATACTTTCCTTGATAATGATTCCACACCTAATATTGTGTGAGAATATTATCTTTATGCCTACCATATTTGTTCACATTCCCTATTTAGTGATTTATAGGTGATTCTTAGTCTGCAATATCCCTTTCATTACTGTCATAAGTGTTTAGTTCCAATACCTCTTTTCTTACTTTCAACATACTATTCCACACAAATATTCCTATATAATCATTATTTTTTTTCTAATTCATAATTAGTTACTTATTTTCGCACCCTCAGGAAACACAAGAACTATACACAAATTTCATGTCTAATTATTCATACTCAGAACTAAAATAGAAATCCAACTAGACATTTTTTGAAATAAAATAGTAAATATAAAATTTAATAACTTACATATAATTATCTAGGGCTCCTTGTAAATATTCTAAAGGCTTCCACGCTCCTCTCAACTGTGAACTAGATTTTACAGTTGGATCCCACAAACTCCATTCCTCCCTATCAAGAAAAAACACAAAAATATTTAACAGAATTCACCTCATGAACCCTTTATCAGTGTCTTACTAATCCTTTGGGTTCAAAAAACATCTTTCTCTTTAATTAGTTATATTATCAAGATTAACTTTCTACTTACATTGATGTGTGTTAGAGTGTTGTTGGTTGGAATTGATTTCAACCTAGTAGCATAGGTTGTAGGTCATTTGGCTATGCACATGTATGATTGGTTGCAGGTGGATTGTGTATACATTATTTGTAGATGGTCTTTGCAATGTTTATTAGCATGCATGAAAAATGAGTGTGTGCATGTTATTTGGCTTATGCTAATAGTTGCAAATAATGGCATGGATGGTTTTATGGGTTTGCAAGGTTTTTGAGATGCTAATAGAGATGTGTTGGAGATACGATGTCATCCTTGATTATGTTACTACATACATGTGTTAGTGCAATATTATTGCAGGTGTTTGGCTTGGACCTAGTTAAGAAGGTTGTTTAGTTGACCAATATATTCTCCCATGTCCCTCATTAGGTATTCATGTTGATGACATGATGAGTGATGTTGTCTAGGTTTCCATGATGTATCAACATTCTCTTCTATAGTCGTGGTACATGTTTAATTTCACTTGCTACAATTCCTTCGCTCTTGAGTTGGCTCCTGCACTTATGGAGTCCATGTTTTGTATGATATCAACATGTGGTTCCAGAGTTGTTTCTAAGACTTGTCATGACTTGGACAAGTCCAAAAGTCACTAGAGAATGTAAGAAAGTAGTTTGTAGTGGTTTTGAGGTGAAGGTATTCTATTTTTCCCTATATTATTCCCTAGCCACTAGGAAGAAGGCTTATGCATGAAACTAAAAACCTTTTGCAAAAAAATTCTAGTGTGTGTGTGTTTGTATTTCCAGGATTTTCATTTTTGTGGGTGCAGGCCTAAAATAGAATTTATGTACATTCATTGTGCATCTCAAGTTAATTTATGGCTTTTATGGCTTTCCTTATTCAAAACCATTTATTTTAAGTTTGGGAAAATGTTAACTAAGTTGTAGAAGATGTTTAAAGTGGAGAAACACTCTGAATAAGTGAATTTGGTAGAAATATCAAGTCAAGGAGTTGAATCAGGATAAAATAAAGAGTATGAATAAATTTTTTGAGTAATACATCACCTATATCATCTAATGAGTTAATTATCTAAGAAATTACAAATAGAAGAAAGTTTTGAGTCTCTTTTGGTTGGTTCTTTTGAGAGTCTGAGAGCATTCCTTTGAGATGGCTTGAGAGAGAAACGATATAGCTAAATATTCTCACATAGAATTGCAGAAATATTTCTAAGCATTGTATGAAAGAAACAAAGATAAAATATCAGCAAGAAATCAAATTTTCTAATGCATAAATTTCAAAGAGAGTTTGTTCATTGAAAATATATTGTTGTGTTAAGAGTAGCGGGGGGGAATGGAGCATGTGGATTATATCATTTCATATTGATGTTGTTTTATTTCATGAGGTATATGTTTATATATAAGAGAAGAAGAAACCCCCTCTAGGTCATATTTTTTGACTTGTTTTTTGGCTACAGAATGAAGGTGTTGTTAGGTTTCTCATGTTGAGAAGATTGAGAACCCAATATGAAATATTGTGAAATGTGGTTCACATGGAGGATTTGAAGGCATAGAGACTTCATATTAGACATTGTGTAGATGAGTTGCGTGACTTAGATAAATTAAACATAGCGAAAATCTTTCTCCATCAAATTCTTTTGGGGTAGTTCTATAGGCGTTGGTCAAGGATCATAGGTCATCATGGCTTCCAGTGGATGGGTGTGCATAGATCCATGAGAGAAAAATATTTCCTAACTGATAGGTGCCATTATCCTGTTATGGAAGTTGAGTCTTAAAAATTGTGGGGGAAATATAATCCATCTACAAATTTTTCAAATAATTAATATATGAATTGAGAAACACAACAATAGCAGGGTGGTTTTCTCCCAAAAATATTTCCCCTATAAATACTTGTGTCTTCATGTGTGCATACTTGTGTTGATGATTTTCATCGTTATTATGTTTTTATCTTATGTTTTTTTCTTATTTTGGTAAGATAATATTGTGAATGTGTATGGATATCTAATACATTGAAAAAAAAATTAAAATTAATATAATGGTCATCACTACAAATTCATGCCCCCTCTCAGTAGTCATATAGTTATCAACAATTGATATCAATGCTAGGTTATTTTGGTGGATATTTATCAATTGAGGGTATATTGTGGGACTATAGCCAAGAACAAGAATAAAATGTGTCAAAATAAAAGTAACCAGAAGACGGAAGAAAACTAGTGCATTGCAAAAGGAGAAACACATTGTGAAATATCAGCCAAAAGAATTGTGTCACATGAGAGAAAATATGAAGGTAATATTTTGAAAGAAGTTTTGAATTATGATTCTTATGATTCTATTGGGTTACATAGTGAAGATGAGAAGCATATTTCTCTCATTGGGGATGAATATTAATCTAAAATGGTAGTAATCTATGCATTAGTTACTGAGGTGAATTGATTAACCACCGCATGTAAGGATCATAAAAGACTCGTTCAAATCTTCGATGAGAAGGAGAATGGATTAAGAGAAGAGATATTTGGACTAAAAAATCAGTTATTAGAGGAAAATAATTTTGAAAAGGATATGAGGAAGTAGTATAGAGAAAAATAGAAATAGTGTGATAGATTAGAAGCTAAAGTGGTTTCATTAAGAGGAGATTTAGAGAAGAAAATCAATCAAATAAAGAGCACCCAAAATTTCACATCTATCAAACTAGATAGAAACATGCAGAACGGAGAAAATATCTTAGTTGTAGCTACAAGCATTAAAAAATATATCAGTAGTGAAAGACGAAAGAATGAGAACCATCAATACGATCATTACTCATAGAAAGAGCTCAAGGGAGATAAACCAAATGTCATTTCAAGGAATGCACCTAGAATATTATTCTCACCCTTGGGAGATTTTAGATGCTTCAATTGTAAAAAGCTTGGAAATATTGAAACAGATTGTCAAAACATGCAACAATAGAAGCATTTGGAGAGAAGGCCTCATCAAACAAACAACCAAAGAGGAATGGATCCTTCGAAAATATTAACCAAAATAAGGCATAAAGGTCATTTTTATTGTTATTTCTACTCATGCAATTATTTTGGCCACAATTATATTGAATAAAGGTTGCATCAAAAAAGAAGTAAAATGAAGATCAAGATAATCAATCCCTTTCCTCCATTTTGCAAGCACATCAGGTGTTATGTACATGAAAATATTTCTCATATGAACAAATATTGCAATATATTGAGATTCTTAAGGCCATCTAGTCAAATAATGAACAACATGGAAATCAAGCTAGGTAAGAGTACAAGAAGAGATCCACTTGTAAGATATCAACCACTCAAATCTTGGATGTATTATAAGAACCAATAAAAATAAAAAAGAAACTAAGGCTTGCATTTCATCAAGGGAGTTATTTGACATCACAATTTTTTATGTTAAACCATAAAAGGTTCAACCATATTAAAAGGATTATGTGCGAATAAGTCTACCTTTTGAGGAGGTGCATGAGCTTAGGGGGAGTGGTGCAAGGTAATTCTATCGATTGATATTTTTCATCAACATTACTGTTTCATTAATTCTTCCATGAGATTTTTTTTTTATGCATGCATATAGGGTGTCGTAATGATGCTTATATATTTGATGATGACTTAATAATGATACTAGATCTGTGATAGTTATGATGTATTAGCTAAGGTTATTCTAGTAATATTTTGATAGAGGATTTGTGATGTGAGAATGTGTACAAATATTTCCATGAAGAAGGTTACTCAAGTGTGATGGAACATGTTCAGGGGGGACATCACATATGCTTCCAATATTTCAATGGACCATGTGTTTTGGTTGTGCATGGATTATTTTCTCTCTCAGAATCTTAGACCTATTGATATGGAGTCGTTTTTCAATATCTTGGCCTATGGATAAAATTATTATGGTGGTGCATAATACTTATAGTGTATCCTTACAGTTGTTTCATTGCACTAATGCAATCAATTTATGATAGTTTATTGCTTGCCACATGTCATATCAATTGTTTGGGAACTTACTACAACTGTTAGATATTTTACATTCACATAATATTGATACATTGACTTATTTGTTGCTTGATATGATCTTGTTTACCCCTAATTTGTTTTCCATATATAGAACTTGTGATGTAGTAGTATGGGTTCATATTGTTGATCCATTTGATATTTGATGTCTACATTTATGATGATGTTTGTTGATGGGATATATATTTTTGCTATCACCACATTATCATATCTTTCGTGTTTCTTCCATATATAGATTTAGAGGGATGATTTATGTTGTTTGTTATTAATATTGTCACTATAATGGTTTTCATGTTGAGAAGAACATTCATGATTTTGCTGATATATATATTAATAGAACATTCATTCATCTTGTTAGAGGATATTGCAGCAAATGTCCTAAGTTGTGGGATGACAAATTGTATTACATTCATCATGCTTACAACCATGCCAAACATTCTTCTACTCAAACATCACCATTTGAGGCATGTCTTGGTTACTTGCAAAAGTTTCCATTAGATTTCATCTTTGGAAAATATGTAGCTATCGATGGACATCACGACATAGATAAAGAAACTCAATTGATTGAGAAAATTCAGTTGATTCCTCAAGAATTGCAAGAGAAACTAAAGAAAATTCAAGTAAAAGGTGAGGCATGGCAAACATTGGGCTGATCATAAGTTTCAAGTTGGTGGCAAATTTTGGCTTCACATTAGCAAGGAAAGGCTTCAAGGGTAATGTAAAAAGTTGAAACCAATCAATTAAGGTCATTTCAAAATTTTAAAAAAGATTGGTAACAATGCCTTCAAGCTTGATTTTCCTTCATACATGAAAATTTATTCAGTTGTTAATGTTGAAAATTTGAGACTGTATGAGCCTCCTTTGAATGAAAATAAAGGAGAGAATTTTCAGTTGCCATCCATTGAATATTTTTCTCCAGATTTATTTTTTGAGCTACAACAAGACACCATAATTGATGGGAGGACAAGGACATCAACAAGAGGAAGTGTCGACTATCTTCGAGTGGGGATTAAAGGGACAAATCCTTCAAAGACCAAATGGATTGAAATTTTGAAGGTGAGGGAATTGTACCCTCACCTGGTCAGCAACTGAATATGATGTTTTGGGCTCCAAAAACCTTCAGTGGGGAGGAATGATCACAGACTCAGTTTTATGCAAAAAAATAAAAGTTCATAAATTGGCTCGGAACCTAAACGGCTGCATAGTGCTCGTCCTTTGGAATGTGACATACCTTGTTTCATGAAAAATGGTTGTCGTATGCTGCTAGAAATGACTTCTGTCTGATTTTCTAAATAGGTAAATTTAAAAGAAAAATGATAGTCAGATGCCCAGTGAGCAGTCTGTATTGGTGATGTGGCATGTTGATAGTGCAGGGTCATTTTTGGCATTTTTTGCAAGCAAATGGTTGGTTTCAAAGTGGCATCTTGGCACTGGTCCAATTAGAGGGTGATGTGTCAAATTTTCATCGATTTAATTCCGAGAAAATTGGGTGAGGACATGTGGTTCAGCCTAGGGCTGCCACATGGACCCACCCAAGGTCGAAATATGTGGTAAAATGTTTTTTCAAGGTCTGGGTTGAGGCACCAGGGTTCAACCAAGTTTTTTGGTCAAGGTCTAGTTTGAGGCATTGGGGTTCAATCCTATGACCTCCCACCACACAACACAATAGCTTACTGTCCTGCCTACCGCATGAGTCTTAACATTTTTAGGCTTCCACGTATATTTATATTCAATGAATGTTCGAGGCAGGATAAGGTAGGGGTCAGGCCCGAAGTACCAACCCCCATTTCATAGAACCTTGATACGTGACCACTGGCGGGAGCTCCAACTTAAGTGTGGGGTTTAAGACAACAACCACGATTAATTAAAATGGTAATCCATGTTTTTACACTAATCCAAATATTAATGCAGATTAATTTAAGGGTGGGATTAGCGCGTTAATCACAATTAATTAGTGCACTAACTCCACTTAAAATTAATGAAATTCTAATTGGCAGACCTATGGATTTGCTAGAAACTTCTAGTTATAGCTACAGTTAGCTAGTTTAGGGCCTGAAATAGTGGGGAAAATTGAAAATGCCATAACGTTTCCAATTTTTGACCAATTCGGGTTCACAATTAGGCTAGATGACCATTTTGAGCCATTATGGACACATTGGAGTAGGTTACAAGAGAAATTTATCATTGTAAACATGTTAATTTGACAATTTGAGCATAATATAGAGGCCTAAACCATGGAAGATGGACCAAGGAGATGTAGCCTAGGAGGGGTGAAATCCCTCATAAAATAATTATATTAATGTTATCTATGGTGATATTCTTTACTTTATTGGTTTTTGTTTAGCTCTTGTTTTTATGTTAAATTTCTTACTAAATTGACATGAAAAACATTCATGAGACTTGATATTTTTCAAGAGAACTTGAACACTAAAGCACACATAACACATCGAATATATACTTTGAATGAGTAATTAGCACAAAAAAACTAACATACTCCATTCAGATCATCCCTGCATCAAGATAGCTCCCATAGCATACCCACTTGCATCTATCTCCAGTTTAAAGGGGTATTACAAGTTTGGTAATGTTGGAAATGGTGCTTGATTGGTCTTCTTCTTTAACTCCTCATAATCGTTCTAGTGACCTTTTCCCCGCTCGAAATTATTGCCACTTGTTGTTATTGAATGGAGTGGCGTTCCTACCACTAAAAATGAGGCTATAAATTTCCTCAGGTACTATGCTCCCACAATGAAATTCTTGACCTCAAAAAAATTAGTTGGCACCCACTATTTCATGATTGCCTCCATATTGGAAGGATCTATATTCAACTCTCCTCTACTAATAACATACCACATATAAATCAAAAATTTCCTACACAAACTCACACATCTTTGATAAGAGATATTTTATTAAGCTAGTGCTTCAATGTTTCTATCACCTGCGTCAAAATGTGAAATATTCTCCTCCGAGGTAGCACTATATACTAGTATATCATCCAAATAGACAATAAAAATGAATCTATAAAAGGGTGCATTACGTCATTCATTAATCTCATAAACGTATTTGGTGCCTGACATAGGTCAAATGGCATGTCGAATAACTAACCACTCATATAAACATTGCCTCATTTTGAGGGTGGTATTTTATGTATATTCTTATTTGACTTGAAGCTACTAATATCCAGCCTTCAGGTCGAGCTTGGCGATGTATTTTTATTGTTGTAGTTGATCTAACATATCATCTATTCTGGGTAAGGGGTACTATTCTTGAGTGTGATTTTATTCAATTACCTATAATATATACACATCTGCCAATTCTCATCCTTTCTTGGCACAATCATGATGAGTGACCCACTTGGTGATGTGCTTCGTCAAAAGACACCATATTCCGGCAGTTGCTTCAGTTGTTTCCTCACATGACTTCATTCTATAATAAACAACATGCCCAATATTTGGAAATGGGGAGTCCGAAAATAGTTGGATCTCGTGTTCCACTTCCTATTAGGTGGTAACCCTTTAGGCTTTGGGAACACATCCTTGTGTTCTTATAAAAACTCCTCCAATTGTTGTTTATGTTTCTTAGTAGACCCCTTGAGGGATGCCATGCCTCTTATTGACTCCTATTTAGGATGAATTTATCTTAAAAACAATAAAGCATACTTCTTGTTGAAACTGATCAATTTATTAGCTTAGTTGGCACTTACTAGAGAAATTTTCAACTTACTTTTGTGTGTGTTGATGATGAATGAATTTCCATCCTTGATGATCCGATACTAATTGGATATCCTTATGAATATTGTATCACACATATACATGTAGGGAATCCCAAACACGACTCCAAATACATCAAGGGGAACCAAATATATATATACTACATCAATATACCCAACACTCATAACAAATCTAATTTTGCATTATTTTTTTACATTTAGCACTATATCCTTATTTATACATTCCAGTTTATATGATATTCGGTGATCATGAACTTCCAGCCCAAACTTCTTGACCAACTCTGCCGCAATGAGATTCACCCATGATCTTGAGTAAAAAAGAGCATCAATATTTGTCATCTTGACTTGTATATTAATATGGAAAATTTTGGTCATTTCTTTCTCTTCCTATTATTAAAGGCTACTCACATTTACCTCCTTCTGCACTAATGTACATACAATCTTCTCATCGAAAACTAATCTTATTTCAACTTGGTTGCTCGAATCCATGACCATGAGATTCTTCTTATTATTATCTTTCTTCTTGTTCTTTGGGTTTAGCTCTAGATGCAACTTCCAACACTTCTCCTTTGTATGGCCATCAATGTTGCAGTGGTTACTAGAAAATTTTCAATGGTGTGTTGTGGTTGCCATATTTTTTTCTTTCCCTCCTTTTTGCTTCTTCTCCCCATCCTTAGAATCGATATGTTTCTCCTTCTGCTTCAATCAACTTGATTTCTCTCTCTTCAGGTCTATATTATCCATGTATTGTTCCTGTACGCAAGCCTCCTCCACCAATTTTGGCTTCAACAACATCACTTGATCACGCAAATGGCGGTGAAGACCCCCTAAATACTTGATGAGTAAATCTGGGTTCTTTGGAGAGATACCCAACTTTATAACCATCTTTATTAAATGTATAGTGTACTCCTACATTCTTCATCTAGGATTTTACTTGAAGTAATGCCACTAGATCCACTATTCCCCCACGTACCCAATTGGATAAAACTGTGACTTAATAAGGTTTTTGAAATATTCCCACATAGTCACTACACATTATCCCTCCAACCTCATGGTTACCATGTGGCTTTCCCACCAAGTGAGTGCATGGCCCTCCAATTTCAGCCGTTAAAATGAGATATTTTGTCCTTTTTGAATGTGATGGACATTGAAATAAAATTTGAGTTGTTGCAACGAATGGTTCAACTTTAGAGCTTAAGTATCACTGTGGTATGAATTGATATCGACTTTTTCTTCCACTTTAAATAGGGACTATGATTGGTTCATGACACTCAAACTTAGTTGACCTTTTTTCGGGTTCTTTCTTCAACTAGTTCTCTATTTCTCCCCAATTAAAAATCCCCGTTCTGAATTTTCCTTTGCATTTAGACCAACATCTTCCCCAAATATCCCCATATTGTTACTTAAGGCTACGATGAGGAGGTTTAGAATGTGGTTGATATCTGCAACTTTTTTTTTCCAACCATGTAAACATTTTCTCTGTGGGCTCATGGGGGTCATTTATAGATTTGCTGCCCATGATTAGGGTTTTACGAATTTCGGCCCCGTTGATCTAGATCCATGAAATATCAATAAAATACATAAAGAAACCCACTCTGGTACCAATATGATGCGTAAGGTTTCTTGAAAAATCCATTGAATAGTTCATCACAACATATTTGACAATATTATATTAAAAATACGAATTCTAGAATATTAGAGTTTTATTTAATTTCTAAATATATAGATTTTACTCTAATTAGTGCATGAATACGAATGGAAATTATGCAGAAAATAGAGAAAAAAAATAGAGTTCACACAAACACACATAATATAGAATACATGCTCTCAGAAACCCTTTCGTGAGTAAAACCTAGCTCGAAGGTGATGTCACTCCGCTCTCTTTATATGTATGGAAAAATCAATGCAAGTACAAATAAGTAAGGTGTGTGGCCCGTGGGCTACTACAATGGAAATATCCTCTCTTTTTTCTCTACCTATTATCTGTCTTGGTTATACTTGCTAAGCTATGGAACAAAGTACTCATGATAGAATGTAATGACTCTTCCTTCTAGTGGTTTTGTTATAACACAACTTGATATCCTACTAGTGGTTAAGTTTGACTACATGAACTCTTAACTAGAGTTATAATATAGATTTTTCTAGAGTATTTTACATCTCAATCACGTGGCTAGCCCATTTTCCATGAATAATCGGTGCCGACACGACATCCTCCTAAATTATAGGTGTGAATAAAGAAGGATAACTTCTGAGTGACATAAATTTTTCTTACACACTCTCATTTATGTGCTACTTGCACCATTGTAAATACATTGGTGTGTACAATAGCATGAAATTGTGCTACACTAAAGAGACAGATTTACCTCCAAAAAACATTGTTTGATGCCTCAAAATGCTCCTAGAAGGTTTCACAGCTTGTTTTGCCAAACTGGGCCCCCCTAGTAAAAAAATTAAGGTGAGTTGAATCCTCCAATTTTTCTACTTTGAATGCATCAAGATGGATGACAAACAATATAATTATCTGATCTAGATCATTAAGTGTTCACACTTTTTCTGATGGCTAGTTGGCATTTGTATTACACTTTGAGGTTGTGCAATGTGCATATGAAAGATAATATGAGGTACCTCGATAAATTCTCAGAACATAATTATCAAGTAGATTCAATGATTAGTTATAAGATATGATAATGAAAAAAATATAGTTACCGTAGGCCTCTAGGAATGCTAATAAGAAAATATGAACACACATATGTATCATTGTATTGAGATATATTGCATGTTGAGTAAATTATTCTAGCAAGAATATTTCTTAGATACTTCGTTTGTGAAGCAATTTATTTTATAAAGAATACTCAATAGTCTTACTATACCTTAAAGGTGTTCTCTTTACATTATTGTTTTCTTTACAATATAAACACATTGTATTATTTTCCAACTTAAAGTTTTATCCTTAAGTAAGGAATTAGTTTTCATCCCTTATTTTTAAAAAATTAATCCTAGATATTTACTTATTATGGATTAGTAATCTAATGAATGATATAATATCATAATTATATATATATATATATATATATATATATATATTCTTATAATTTTTTTCAAATTGACTATATGGAGCTACATATAAAAGTAGACAATGAAGACTTGATAGAATTTATAATAATGTTTGAAGATTTATTTATTTTAGCTTTTGAATTCCTATATAATTTCATATGGGAAGTTTTAAATTGTTTAATAATTATGGATAAATTAATTTTCAAATAATATGATATTTAATTATATATTATTAAAGTTTTAATTAGTTTACTTTTTAACATAAAGGATGTTTAAATTTAAAATTATTTAATAATTAAGATAATTTACTTTTCAAACACTATGATATGAAATTTAATTATATTTTATTAAAAATTTAATCATTGACCATTAATACCAGACTTTCAATTAATATATTGCACAATAATATGTATGTAAATATAATTATAATTTAATGTTTAATATTTCACAAAGTCATATAATATAAGTTAAACCTAAACATAGAATATATTTTATGTAATTATATTAATATAAATTAGGTTAATATAATATGTGATTTTTTTCAAATCACCTTTTTAACCAAATTCAATTTAAACAATACCCCACATAAAGAAACTTATTCATCCATAAATGATAGACTTTATTATAAATCAACCCTATAAAACACTTAATTCAATTTATTGCAATCAATTTATATATACTTCTTATTTGAAATTTGTGCTAGTTTAAAATTGCAGAGAAAATTTGGTTTGTAAATGTATTTTGTATGAAATATAGAAAAATACTTTGGAATTTTAAGTAATTAATGATAAGTTTTCTGTTTTATTTTATTAGAAGAATAAGATAGGTTTGTATTAAAGTAATATAGGATAGATTCTAATAACTACCATTATTTTATGTAATTATTTACATATACGTAAGTTGAAATTTAAATCTATAATCTTCATACAAGTACGACCTAACACTTTATCAACGAAAACCATATTTTAATTCATATATTTCATAGCTAAATAAATTCCTTTAATCATTATATTTTTAATTATCTAAATTTAGAGAAACGTATTTATGATATCAAACATGTTCAAGTAAAAAAAAAAAAAAAAATGTCTCTGCTGCTAGAGCACCGTGTCAATCAAGATCACCCGTTTATCAATTTATTTCATCTCTAAATCCATTGCTTAATCATTTTATTTGTAGGTAAATACATGATATTAAAAAAACTATCAAAATCTCACATAGAAGGAAACCAACCTATTCATAGTATAACACAAGTTCAATTCTTGTTTGGTTAGCTGACGAGATACTACTTTTCATTCTTATCTCCTGCCCGATGTAAAACCAGAATGACGTAAACATGGATAAGGTTGGGCAAGCACGGAATGGTTGTGTCTGAGGTCCAAATATTTGAGAAAATATGAGTGAAATCCATCCTTATATGGCTGCCGCATGACATTGGGTCATTAGGCGATGTTGATCTGATAAAAGCATTGTGCAAGCGGAACCCATTTGTATTGGACTGCTGAATGTCATTGGGAAGTGCACAATGTTGATCTCCATGGTCGTTCATTCATATTCCAATTTGGTCTAACTCTTGCGGCCAGAGTTTTGCTCTTCAATTTCACTTGTATTTTTGGTGTATAGAGGAGCACCAAACCTTAATCTAATAATTCATAACTTGTGATTGAGATTGGGTTGCATATAAAATTCTTTATAGCCGTGATGTATCACCACACCACAAATGGCAGTCCATTTTATTTAATTAACCAATTTTCGACGTTGCTTTCGCAGTCCGCCATATGCATGCCTGGTTTAAAAGGTGCTTGTATGTCGGCCAATCTTATGTCGGGCAATCTCTACACAAGCGTGCCTGCTCTCCCCTATTTCAGATAGAGTCATGGGCACTAAATGCCCCCCAACATAGAAGCCTCTTTCAATTATATACAGTTTCTGACTGGAGAATTTGTACAGAAAAGCCATTGATTGGTCAGGACTGGGATGAATCAGATCTTTTTCTCAGCTGTGGCACTTTTAATTTTATATCTTTTCTGCCCCACACAGTTTTTTGCCATTCCATGAATATTGTCTATCTTCAATTCAGTTCACTGTCCAATCTTATCTTTTCTATCTTTCTTGCTTGCATCTATGCTGAGCGTATCTGTATGGGAATTATTTTGTCCTGAAATGTGGTGGCCAATCTTCTTCGTGCTGCTCTTTCTCTCTACTAGGAGCATTTTATTTAGGCCTTTATATGTTGAGACTATTATGATTATGTACTGCTTATACTTTCTAATATAAACAGCTTTTTTTTCCTCTGAAAAAAAAAGAAATCCAACATAATTGCTGTTCTTCAACAGTTCAGAACCGAATCCCCATTAATTAAAAATCTATTTAAAACAAGGATGTATGCAAACATATATCCAGAGGTTAACAAATCATGTTTTGACCTAGCTGCCAGATCTGCTTATTCTATAACATGTATTAAGTCCTTTGGAATCTTATTGCTGAACTTTTCTCTATTTCAGGTTCTGGAAATATCTAGGAATCTGATAATTAGGAAATTGACTCTTAGATTTAAGGAAATATATCCCCAATCTGCAATAACATGAGGATGCTAGAATACTATACCATGTATTAAGTCCTTTTTTGTAGTCCATTTTGTGAAAGTACATATGTAGAAACTAAGAAATCATACTTTCACCTATCTGCTCGATTTAAGCATTTCATGTCTAATGAGGTATCTCCAACATCTAAGCATTTCATGTCTCACTCTCATGAGAGTGAGATGGCCGAAGTTAATACGAAAACTATATCTTATGTGTTAAATTCAAAATAATAATATTGTTTATATTAATTATATTACGTGTATTAATGATTCCATATATATTGTGTATTAATTCATCCACAAAAAGGATGTAAGGATATTCTATATCATGTATTTATTCCTCCGTGGAAAGTATATTCATTCTTCTTAATGTATAGTAGACTTGGAGTATTAATTAAATTTATCTTGAAATATTGACTACAGTATGCTATATGATTTTGTTAAATAACGCCCGATGCCCTTTCAAATGGTCTGGAAACTCAAGTGTGAATTTCATTATACTATACTGTAATGCTGTATCACAAGTGTGATCAGATCATAAATTTCCCTTCCATTATAATTAACGAAGAATGTGAAGTGATCACAATTTTTAGAATTTCATTATACTATATTGTAAAACAGTATCAGTGGTGTGATGTGAGCATAAATTGCCATAAGACTTTGATAGATTCTATGTTTTGTTTTTCTTATTGATGATTTGATTTGTGTGTGATTCCAGTTGTATTTTTCTGTCAATGAAATGCAGATATCGAGAACACTAGTCTGTATTACACTTCAGCGATTAAAGGTATTGGATAAACTATTAGTTTTGTTGCTTATATTCGCACAAAGTTTGATAGTGACAAAGAATGAGAGCGAAAAACTGGAGCAAAGATTACACTTCTCAATATTCAAAGATAGTTAAATAGATTACATTGTAAACATAAAAATAAATGACTCGAGTAGAACTGAAGTAAACTAAAGTAAAACTAAACTGTCTACGACACCTACCAGACAATAGAATTAAATGTAATTACACATAACTGACGGTGAGATTAATATCTCAACATCCCTTCCTAATCTCAACTGTTACAAGTGAAAGCACTAATAATGCCTAATTTCTCTCTTTGAAATTCAAATATATTCTTTCCCAATGGCTTTGTGAAAATCTCTGCAAATTGATCTTTGGAACCACAGAAAGAAAGTGTTATGTCCCCATCATTGACAAGTTCACGAATGAAATGAAAGCGTGTGTCAGTGTGCTTGCTCTTCTTGTGAAAAACATGATTCTTTGATAAAGAAATTGATGAACTGTTATCACAGTATATTGAAGTTGGCTCCTTCTGAATATTTGAAATATCTTTCAATAATCTTCTCAACCATACTGCTTGAGAAGGTGTTGTATTTGCTGCTACATATTTGGCCTTTGTAGAAGATATTGAAACGATTGACTGCTTCTTGGATGCCCATGAAATCAGATTGCTTCCCAGATGAAAAACATATCCTGAGGTACTTTTGCGATCATCTAAACTCCCTGCATAATCGCTGTCTGTATAACCTGAAAGTGAACAATTTTCAGAATGTGTATAAAACAAACCATAGTCTATGGTCCCTGCAATATACCTTAAGATCCTTTTTGCAACCTTCTAATGGGTAATCTTTGGTGATTTCATAAACCTGGAGACAAAACTTGTTGCAAACAGAATATCTGGTCGAGTTGCAGTTAGATACAACAAACTACAAACTAGACTTTTATACAATGTGGAATCAAAAGATGGTGCTACATCTTCTTTGCTGAGTTTGGTACCTTGAGAAATTGGTGTATCAGCTGATTTGCAATTGGTCATTCTGAACTTTTGAATGATATCAATGGAATACTTTTGTTGACCAACAAAAATTCCATTAGCAGATTGGTGAATTTCAATGCCTAAGAAATATTCCATGACTCCTAGATCTGTCATATCAAACTCTGCTTGCTTTGCTGCTTTGAAGTCTTCTAACATCATATTTCCTATGTAAAGAAGATCATCTACATAAAGGCATACAATAAGTATTTTACCTTCATGAGATTTGGTATACAAAGTGGGTTCATGGCTGCTTCTGGAAAAACCACTTTTGATGAGATAGGTGTCGATGGGACTGTACTAAGCTCTTGGAGCTTGTTTCAAACCATATACAACTTTCTTCAGTCTATATACTTTATGTTCCTATCCTAGCATTTCAAAATCAGGAGGCTGCTCTACATTAATTTCTTCCTGTAATATACCATTAAGGAAGGTAGCTTTTACATCAAGCTGATAGACTTTCCATTTGTGTTGAGCTGTTGTGGACAAAATGGTTTTGACAGTGTCTAACCTTGCTACTGGAGCAAATGTTTCACCATAGTCCACACCAAACTGTTGCGAGAATCCTTTGGCAACCAACCTTGACTTATGTTTCTCAATCTTTCCTTTTTCATTTAGCTTGGTCTTATATGCCCATTTTATGCCAATTCTGGTTTTGTCTCTTGGGAGATCAACTAATTCCCAAGTCTGATTCTTCTCTATGGCAAAAATTTCTTGGTTCATTGCATCAACCCAATTCTTTTCTTTAACTGCTTCTTCAAAATGAGTTGGTTGAGTTCAAAGAAATGCAAACATATTCTGTTGGTCAAATTCATGCTCCTGTTCATATATCTCTTTGATGCTTCTTGTTTTCTGTCCCTCTTCTGAAGATGATTGTTTACTGGTTGAATAAGTGCTTGATGATGTTCCATTTTCAGAATGATCTGGTTGTTCTTGAACCTGCAATCTTGGAGACTCTGGTGAATAAAAATGCTAATTTGAAGTTTCATCTACATGATCAAACCAAGATTTATTTTCGAAAAATTTCACATCTCTGTTTACAACGAACTTTTTGGTAATAGGGTTGTAAAGTCTGTAGGCTTTCAATTTCTCACTGTATCTTACAATTATGCATATTTCACTCCTATGATCAAGCCTTTTTCTTAGTTTTTCAGGAACATCAGAAAAAGCTACCGATCCAAAAATTCTAAAGTGTGACACATTTACCTTGTTTCCATCCCATGCTTCTTGAAGTATTTTATCTTGTAGACTGGATGTTGGTGATCTGTTGAGAACATACACTACCGTCGACAATACTTCAGCCCAATAGTTATTTGATAACTTCTTCTCCCGTAGCATGCATCTCGCCCTGTTCATGATTGACTGATTCTTTATTTCTGCTACTCCATATTGTTATGGACTGTATCTGGTTGTGTACTGCATTATGATACCTTGTTGTCGACAAATTGTTTTGAATTCATTTGAGCTGTATTCTCGTGCTCTATCTGATCTGAGTACTTTCAAGAGTTTTCCACTCTATTTTTCTTCTTTTGCCTTGAACTCTAGAAATCTAGAGAAGGTATCTGATTTATTTTTTTAAAAGCACACCCATATCTTCATGCTAAAGTCATCAATAAATGTCAGAATGTAGAAACTACTGCCAATGGACACTGTTTGCATTGGGCCACATATGTTTGTATGGAAAAGTGCTAAAGTATCTTTCGCTCTAGAGGATGATATGGGAAATTTATCTCTTTTATGCTTCGATAGCAAACAAATTTCACAATTACAGACTTTTTCACTGATAGTAGGTGGACCAATGAAAATAGAGTTCCTTTGAAGCAGACATAGACTCTTGATTGGGATGTGGCCATACCTAGAATGCCATAGATGAGTGTCATCTATTCTTGATATATTGTGGACTAAAGATTGTTTGGTATTTTGGCTTCCAAGTGTCAATGGAAACATCCTATTCTTGGTATTTTCAACTTTTTCTATCAATCTTTTATGGGGATCTTTGTCATATATATAGTAGGTGTTATTTCAAAATAATACATCATAGCCATGTTCCATTAGTTGTCCTACACTAGTGAGATTATGTTTATCTAAGGAACATAATAAACATCACGGACCCTATTGAGAATTAGATTTTTCAAAACCTTTAAACGTTTTAGGTCCAGTATAACATAAGCAACTTTCTTCAAGCACTACCCAACAAATGGTAATCATGATAGGACTAAATTGAATCAGTGACAAAGTAAGAAACCCTTAGCATTCTTGTAAAGCCTTACCAAACCTTGAAGGAACCAGTTACCAAGCCATAAGAGCAACTTTGTTTTTTTGAACACCTTAGCTAAGTGCAAAATCAGACTTAGAACACTCTCTTAACCTATAAAACTAAAATAACTCAGAAAAACCCAAAAAAAAATTCAAGTTTGGCTTCATAATAAACATGGTAGTGGACCATAAAACCTTTACCTCCTCAGGAGCTAAAAACTTCCACTTTGTAGTAAAACACTCATTCTTATATATCACTCACCTTTTGTTGTGTTTTACCCTATACTCTTAGACAGAGTCTGGGAAGGGCCAGGTAGCCTCAGGATCTCATCCTCTTTTTGAGGTGAAATATCTGGTGAATGCCCTCCCAGTCAATCTCTGGTTAGAGTTTGTTGTGTTTCAGAATATCCTTGCAAAAGGATATTTCACAAGCACTGTGGTGGTGAGTGTACCCCTCAGAAAACATTCTGAAATTTCCACCTGGCGACTCCACAATCTTGAACAGACCTTAAGACTCCACTGGGAAGAAACCTTATCATTAAAATATCATTCAAATTCAGTTAGAGGACTGTAGGATTAAAATTTGTGTAAACAGATCAGTTAACCTCTGAAAGATTGTCATACTTCGTTAAAATTTTCTTGTTATTTGGGTCTAGAAACGCAACATAGTGGCTCCTAGAAAGATCCACACTAGAGCCCATCCTAACCCTGATCCACCTAAGATAGTTGATAACCTTGAAAGAATCCTTAGGAAGTCTCCTAAGATATAATCTTCAACTATCTTCAGATCACCACCAAGAGCTAATTTAGCCCCTCAAAATCTTTCAGCTCTACAACAATCACAAGCTGACTTAGTTAATCCCTTTAGGACTAAGTAATTTGGTGATTTAGATCAGCTAGATTCTGAGTCTTCACTTTCATCTCCTGAAACAAGTGAACATTTTGGTAGAAGAGGAACAACACCTCCTGATTTACATTTTATTCTTAACTTAGGTGTCTCTCATCCAAGATCAGCTCATCAATCTACTGTTGTTCCATCCACTTCTGTCCATCCTTCATCCACTGTTCAAACCACTCCACTTCAGCCCACACCTCCTCTTGTCAATCTACCCCTTGTAAACCCACCCCCGCCACATATCATGGCAGCACGGTATGCTCCCTTAGTCCTTCCTGTACCGTTAGTCAACCTTCCACAGGACTATCAGTCCAAAATTCCATTATATGATGCTAGAAATGCTGTAACTGCATCACAACATGTGGATAAGATGGATGACTACTTTGACAGGAATGAGATCGATGATGATTCTGTCAATCTTAGATTATTTTCTCAAAGCTTAGGGGGAGAAGTAAGAAAATGGTTTAAAGGTTTAGCCCCCCGTATTATTAATGATCTCCAAGCCTTCCATCAAACATTCCTAAACAAATGGGAAGTAAAGAATAATCCTCTCCAAGTCCTTGCTAATTACAATAACCTCCGTAGAAAGCCTGGGGAAAGTGTACAAGCCTATTGTACTAGATTTAACAGTGTATATAATGCACTTTCCCCAGAACTAAAACCTCGAAAAGGCTTGGCCTTAAACAATTTTCCTGAAGGATTTGACTCTGACATGACTTATTCACTAAGAGAAAGATATTTTGCAACTCTCGAAGGTATGCAAAGGGGTGCTCTTTCTGTGGAAGTCAACTTAATAGAAAAAGAGCGAGAATGAAAACTGAAAAAAAAAGTATCTTTCAGAGAGGAATCCCCTCCTTCTACTTCAATCTCAAAAATGGAGAGGATGATGGAAGAAATGATGAAAGAGATGAGCATAATTAAGAAAGCACAAGCAAATCAAAACCAGACTGCACTTCAAAACAATCAAAACAGAAATAGAAATCAGAATTATAGAAGAGATAACAACCAAGATAAGCAAAAATAAAGTGACCAACAAATTAGACCTCCCTTTCAAGAGAATTATGTAGATCAATATGAGGAAGACAGGGAGTTGGAAAGGTTGGAAGAATCACATGTAAACTTGGTTGGATCAGACAGTGGGGATGATTTTTTCCTCACTGAGGAGGAACAAGGTTTCTTCTCGGATGATCAAAATAAAAACACCTATGTAGATTCTGATGACTATATATTAGGTTTTGAAAATACAATCATGGAGGTACACAAATAGTATGATCTTAGGAGCAAGGGAAATATAGAGAATTCAAAAGATACGAGTACTAGCACTGCTGTCAAGAAAAACGCAGAAAACCAGCCCAAAAAGACAGCAGAAAAAACCAACATTTTGGCCAAAAAACCAGATTTAAACAAAGACAAGGGAGTCTGGCCAGATGTTGAATAGAGTACCCCTAGCACTTCAGCTAGTGGTCCTAATAAAACTATTCCTATCGCTAGTCCAAACAAGGTTCAGCAAATCAAAGCTACTGAAAAGAATTCAATTGAAAAAACAGATGTAAATATTAATAAGTCAATTATTCCTTTCAGACTTGAGGGAGAGATTGCTAAGATAAATATTACCATCCCCCTAGTTGAACTAGTAACCCAAGAAGTGTACAAAAACCAGGTTTTGAAAGCTTTAAACTTAGTAAGTGATGCTGACACCTTAAACTTGACAGATGACAAACCTGAGCTGTTGTTTGGCCCAGAAGGTGAAGGAAAATATCAAGAAGGACCAGTCCCTGCCTTCTACATTAGTTTGAACATACACGATAAAATTCTACACAATGCCATGTTAGATTCTAGAGCTTCACACAATCTAATGCCCAAGGTAGTAATGGAAATCTTAGGCTTAGAAATTACTAAACCATACAAAGATTGGTATTCCTTTGACGCAAGTAGAGTCAAATGTTTGGGTTTAATCAAAGATTTATGTGTTAATCTAGCTTAGATCCCTGCCAAGAATCTAGTAGTGGATATAGGTCTAACTGACATTCCCCCTAAGTATGGCATGCTCTTATCAATATCATGGGGAGCCAAACTTCAGGGAAGCCTTCAAATGGACATGTCTTATGCCACCATCCCTATTTTTAACCAAAAAAGAAGACTATACAAAGAATCCCACATGAAGTACATGGTGAGTAACTTGGACAAACCAAACAACACTCCAATCTATTCTATTCAATCAAGTTTAGATTCCTTTATCTTGTGTAACGAAGATGAAATTACTCAACAAGGTAAAGAAAACATAGACCTAATCAGTTCACCAGAACAATCCAATCTTACCTTGAATCAACTTCAAAACATTGACGATCAACAGCAACAAGAAAATGAAAATGAGTCAAAAATACTTTGGACAATAAATTTCGATGGATCGTGTAATAAAACTAGTGTAGGGGCAGGTGTCTGGATTCAAAACAAAAATCAAATTTTTTCATACAAGTTAGACTTCCCATGCACTAACAATATTTCTGAGTATGAAGCACTTCTCCTAGGCTTACAACTTCTTAAAAAATTAGAAGCCCAAAAGATATCTATTTTAGGGGATTCTGAACTTATCATCAAAAAAATCAAAGGAGAATACTCAACCAAGAATCCAAGGCTTAGGGAATATCGAAATGCTGCCCTTGACTTATTAAAAACTTTCGAAAAATATGAACTCATTTTCATCCCTAGAGCACTGAATCATCTAGCAAATGAACTTGCCTTCACTGCCAGCAATTGCCAAGTACCTGAGATAAATGAACAAATCAGTATAAAGGTGAAGCACAGACCTGTTATGCCTGATAACGAATATCACTGGTAGGTGTTTTAATCCGACAAACACATAGATGATTTCTTGAATTCAGAAAATGATTTCAGCATACCAACACCACGAACTAGCCATAAAGAAAATTGTTTATATATTGAACAGATCCCAGAGGCGGAAATAACATATCCTGCTGACATAAATCATTGTGCGAATCCTTTTGAAGCAGAAATAATGAACAATGAAGACCATGAAGACTTGGAAGTCTTACATTGCAAAAATGATAAAATCCCAAGAGGTCTCACACCTTTAGAACACCTGTTTGATCTGAACGATGTAGCTAAAGAACAAAAAATGGAGCCTGTGGAAACAAATGTAGAAGAGCATAACATAGGCAGTCTTGCAGAACCTAATATGATCAAGCTATCCAGCACCCTCCCAGCTCACATAAAATTGCAATACATAGAGATTTTCAAAGAATTTAAAGATGTGTTTGCTTGGGAATACAAAGACTTAAAATCATATGATACCAGCATCATCTAGCATAAGATCCCCTTGAAGGAAAATCAAAAGCCTTTTAAGCAAAAACTAAGGAGAATAAATCCCATTTTATTACCTTTAGTTAAGGCAAAAATTGAGAAAATGTATAATGCTGGGATCATAGTACCCATTAGATTTTTAGAATGGGTATCAAACTTAGTTTCTGTTAGAGAGAAAACAGGGGAAATCAGGCTCTGTATTGACTTCAGAAATTTAAACAGAGCCTCTTTAAAGGACAACTACCCCTTACCCAAGATGGACCATATACTTCAAAGGGTAGTTGGGTCAAGAAGAATATACCTATTAGATGGGTTCTCGGGTTACAATCAGGTGTTAGTGTTCCCAAGTGATCAAATCAAAACTGCTTTTACCACACCTTGGGGCACCTTTATGTATGTCAAAATGCCTTTCGGATTAATGAACGCAGGGGCCACCTTCCAAAGGGCCATGGACATAGCCTTCTCTGAAGACATTGGCTATTTCATAATTATTTACCTTAATGACATAACTGTTTTCTCAAAAATTGATGAAGAGCATTTGATTCACCTAAGAAAGGTTTTTGAGAAGTGTAGGAAATTTGGCTTATCATTGAATCCCAAGAAGACCCTCTTTTGTCTCCAAGAAGGGAAACTTCTTGGTCATATAATTTCAGAAGAGGGAATCAAAATAGACCCTACAAGGATAGATGGCATATTGCAAATTAGCCATCCTAGAAGCCTCAAAGAATTGCAATCTTTCATTGGAAAGATTAATTTTTTGAGAAGGTTTATTCCCAACCTTGCTGAGCTATTAAAAAAAATTACAAACGTGCTTAAGAAAAACGTGGGTGTAAAATGGTCTTTACCAGCTAAAAAATTATTTGAACTAGTCAAACAAGCTCTTACCCAAACACCAGTCCTGATTAGTCCTGATTTTACCAAAGACTTTTACATTTTTTCTTTTGCATCTGAGCAAACAATAGCTGCATTTTTGCGTCAAGAGAATGATCTGGGACTAGAACAACCAATATCTTTCTTTAGTAGGGCCTTAAGAGACGCTCCTCTCAAATATAGTATCATGGAGAAGCAAGCCTTAGCATTAGTGAAAGCATTAAAGTACTTTAGGGTCTACATCTTACACTCTCAAATAATTTCTTTTGTTCCACATACTGTTGTCAAGGATATCCTAAGTCAAGATCCTGATGGTAAAAGGGGAAAATGGATTGCAACTATTCTTGAATATGACCTAGGCCCACCAAACTAGTAAAAGGGAAAGGATTAGCAAAACTTATGGTTGAGTCTAACTTCCAAGCATTAGACATGAATATGGTAGATGTGTTGGAAGAAGTAGAAGAAGCTACTGCTCCTTTCATTGAACAAACATTTCTGAATTCTCCTTGGTATGCTGGCATTATTTATGTGCTTTTATATCTAAATGCCCCTCCTTCTTTGTCTAAAACTAAAGATACATTTTTGAAACAGAAAGATTTGAGTTTTTGCATTGTAGATGGGGTGTTATATTGGAAAAATGTTGTTGGGATTTTTCTTAAATGTTTACTTGAAGATGATGCAGGAAATATCATGCATGAGCTACATGATGGTGAATGTGGAGGACACCTCTACTGGAAGGCCACAACGAACAAAATTCTCAGATCAGGTTACTATTGGCCTGCCCTTTTCCCATACACTCAGAAGCTGGTCATGTCTTGCCATAAGTGTCAAATCTTTGATGGTAAGAGAAAACTCCTTCCCTTACCCTTACATCCTATCATGGTTGAGGCACCTTTCCAACAATGGGGGCTGGACTTCATTGGGGAGATTCATCCATCCTCCTCAGCTCAACATAAGTGGATCCTCACAGCCACTGACTTCTTCACCAAATGGATAGAAGCTATACCTACCAGGAATGCTAATGACTCTGTCATTATCAAGTTTCTTGAAACCCATATCCTATCCAGATTTGGTTGTCCCAAAAAAATCATAACAAACAATGCTGCTGCTTTCAAATCTAAGAAGATGGTTGATTTTTGTCACAAATACCATATAACCTTGGGCCATTCCACTGCTTACTATCCCTAAGGAAATGGATTAGCTGAATCCTCCAGCAAGAGTCTCATCAATATCATTAAAAAGCTGTTGGAACAGAATCAAAATCATGGCCCAGTAATCTGGTTCATGCCTTATGGGCTGATATATTAACTACAAAGAAATCAATAAATATGTCCCCCTATCAGTTAGTTTATGGCATGGATGTAATTTTTCCTACCCCATTGGGAGTTCCAGTCATGAAGCTCCTTCAAGAAGTGCAGGTTGAAGAAAATGATATGCAAAGGAGGATCAACCAAACAATCCATTTACAGCAGATCAGAGAAGAAGTTTATGAAAGAACACAGCTAGTCCAAGAAAATATGAAGAAGGTATTTGATAAGAGGACCAAGGCAAACAATTTCCAGGTTGGAAGTGTTGTTCTTAAATGGGATTCAAGAAGAGAAGAGAAAGGGAAACATGGCAAGTTTGAGAACTTGTGGAAAGGGCCATATATTATTCATGCTGAGAGGGGTCATAATACATTTTTCTTGAAATAATTGAATGGAGAAGACCTATATGGAGGTCCTGTCAATGGTAGGATGCTCAAGCATTACTTCTGCCAAGAATCTTAAGTTCCAAAGCCTTTTTGTTTTACCATTATAAATATCATAGTCTAACCATTGCATTCGAAGTTATAAAAAATCAAAGATACGAAAACAATATGAAGAAAGAAAAGAGGGCAGAAATAAAAACAAGAAAGGCAAAGCCCCATGCCAAAAAAGAGAAATAAATCTGAAAGTGTGCAAGCTCAAAATGCCACTCCTCAAAACACACTTCTGATTAGTCAAACTATTTAATCTTGACTAATTAGCTTTGAATTTCTCTGCTGATAGGATAGTGAATTCAATTTGCCAAACTATTTAACCTTGGCTTATCAGTAGATAGATTAGGATAGAAATTGAAGGTTCAAACAAACTCAAAATCTGAACCAAAGTTTCCAAAAGGAGATAACTCAAATCTATGTTAAATTCTGAGTCAAAGAAATGTAAAGATCTGGTTCTAATCAACTTAAAACCTGAACCAGAAGAAAAGCAGAAAAAACTCAAAAACAAAGCAAAAACAGAGCTGTGAAGAAAAGAGAAGGCCATGATGAGAAACTTTCAGATCTTAAACCTTCCATTTTGATTTTTTTATCTTCTGCAAATAATAATCTATCTGCAGCTTGTTTTTATGCCATAGATCACATCAAGTCAAAAAACTTAATCTTGACTTGACTGTTTTTAAATTTATGTTATAGAATTTAGAGAATGAAAGTCTGTTGGACAGTTTAATCCCAACAGACAGTAGATTAGGTAGAGAAATTATCTGAGCTCAACTATTTAATCTGAGTTCAGGGAGAAATAAGGAGTAGAATTAGATTATTTTTTATGCTTTCAAAAGAATAAAAAGTTGAAAGAGAGTTTGCCAATCCAAGTGCCCTCTGATGAAGAAAAAATGTTAGATCAGTAGGATTGGGTAGGTAGAAAGTTTGTTGATGAAAGTGCCACTATTTTTAATAACTGATAACTTGTTTCCAGAGCAAAAGAAGATCATTCAAGCAGAAGAAAACAGTCCAATGGATGAGGCGACTGATCAGCCTCCCAAAGAATACAAGTCTGCAGTTCTTGATGCCTTCAAAAAGGCACCATCCCCAAGTGGAGCCACTGTTAGCCACCCATAAAATTCTGTCATATCAGATGGTGGCTAAATGATGTTGGATAGCCTTCAAGAAACAATTTCATTACTAAAATTTTTGATACTTGAAGACTTTTGATAATATCCTATCCTTGGGTAATATTCACTACTGTTTCACTTCAGAACTCAGAAATCTTGTTGATTTCTAAAGCCAAAGCACTGCTGCAAACCCATGTTTCCCTTTTCCTTTTTCCAAAACTAACCTCTTTTTCTATCCCTCCATCTCCCATGGAAATCATATAATTTAATATTTTCTTCCATTTCCATTTCATAAAACCCTTCATAAGGTCTAAGACCCCTTCTTAGCCTTATCGGAACCCTCAATTTCCTTCAAAAAACCATTAAAAAATCATGAAAAATGCATATTTTTATGTATCGGGCTTAAGTCCCCTCGGGCTTAAGTTTTTAACCCTTTTCCATCCATAGACCCGAGCTCCAGAACCAATTGCAAGACCCTCAGGTGCTTATCCATTTTAAAATTGTATTCCCCCCACCGGAACATATAAAACCTTCGATTTTTATAAAAAAAAAAACCCGCCCGTATAAATTATGGAACAATCTCCACCGTCGATCTGCTCCACAGATCGAATGGTGTGGAGCACGCCATTCCTATGAACCCCCCCCAACCATGTGTTGTTTCTCCAAAACCACGTGGTTTCTTTCGCACCGCTCTTCAGCGGAGGGCGGTTTTTCCCCGGCAGCCAGCGATTCCATACGATAGTTGACGCGTGTCCCTTGTACGATTTGAAAACTGACGCGCAACCATCGTCCATCGCGCGTTATAGTCCGGACCAGGATGCCCAGTGAAATCAATCTCCGCCGTCCGATCTGGGCCCACTAATCCAACGGCTATCGCTCTTCAAAAGTGTCTGATGTATAATCAAAGTGCCCGCACGATAAACCAGCCTTCGTACCACAGCAAATCAATCTTTGTCGTCGATTTGATTTGCAGATCGACGATCCATAGTTCATCGCTAGATTCCGTTGCCCAGTCAACGATTCCCCTAGGCTAACTTTCCGTCGCCCGATCCCGACCGTCGATCTCTGCGTGATCGACGGCTCAGATTCATCCTTCTCCTCTGACCGCCCCTTTCAATCTCGACCGTCGATCTCTGGAGATCGACGGCTCGGATTTGATCTTCCGCTCACTCACTCCACGATCACTCTCGATAAATCTGGATTGTTGGATGATGCCATCCAATGGCCATGCTCGTTCCATATGCCTCTGCAGCAGTTAACCAATAAATGCATGGATTTTATAACGTTTCGTTTGTATTTTGCATGGATTAATGTTCTTTTTTCTATGTTCGAAAACGATTCGAAGGAAGAGGGTGATGACTCTCTTACTTTCGATTCGCCAAAGGAAATCGACCTCCAGGTTTTAAATTCACGTTTCGTCGTGTTCTATTGAGCACAAATGCCTTATGAACCCTACGCAGCCCTGCATGGAAACAAGAAAACATGGATTAAGCGCAGAAAAAGAGTATCAGTGCCAAAGACCAGGAAATTATCAAAGCAGAGGATTAATGGACTATTTATAAGGATTATGGCCCAAAATGATCATTATTAACCTAATCCCCGGGTTAAAGCAGAATTCAAAACAAATCCAAAGGGTGTCACCGACAGGAAACCCTCCACCGCCACAAATGGAGGCGAATTGATTCCTCCCAGCAATTAAAGCGCCACCTGTGCCGCAAAGTATTCAATTAGGAGCTGAATTTATTGATCAGGATCAGATTTTTTCTTCGACACAGCCGAAGAAGTTACTTCTGCCAGGAACTTCAATGCAAAGAATATCTGCAGAGTTACTTCGTCACCACACAATGCCTCAAAGGTCAACAAAACTCCTACCGAGCTTGAAATCATTATGAAAGTCATTTAATACAAAGGATATGTATGTAGATCTCCTCATTGAACCCCTCAAAGGCCAATGAGCCATTTAATTATGTATTTATTCTAATTGAGATATTTTTTCAGATCTCACCTCCTCATCCTTCTATATATACTACAGCAGAAGATGAGTGAGCGTTGGTTGTTGTTTGATCACAAGTTGTAACTTTGAAACTCTCTGAAATAAATATACAAGTCTGTTGAAGTTGAAAAGAAAATTGAAGTCTCGGATGTCTTAAAAATGTTGTTGCATATCTGTTCCTGAGAAGGCTCTATCATTGGATCCATGAGCTTGGCTGTTGGTGAAGTATTCTGAATTTGTTCTATGTTTTTCCCTTGTGTTCATTATGTTTCATAAATTCTTACTACAGTAGGTTGAAATTTTTAGACTAAGAAATGACTCTTGGAAGCACCTTAGATCTGTTCATCCTTCACTGTTTTATGTTTTCTTCTGCTAAAGTATTTTAGAGGCTTTAAACTTTCTCTTTAATCTTTATTCTTGTTTATTTCTATAATAGCTCAAATAGTTGGTTTCAGCATGATTTATGGTTTTCCCTGCTTGTCTGCCATCACTTGAAAGTTGTTATTGAAGTCTCCCTTTGAAGTACCATTGTTTTAAGTTAATCAGAGAGGTCGGTTTTGATCTTGCCCTTTGCCATTGCTTGAACATTTGTTTTGAAGGTCTTTATAGTTGTAAGCATAGATGTTATTTAGGTGTTCCCTCTTCTATGACTGCAATTATCACTGAATATTTTATGTTTTCTAAGTCCTTTAAAATAAAATCTTTGAGGAAATAGGGTGTTCCCCGAATCTTAGATTTCATTTTAAAAGTTGTCTCGAAGTCATTATTTGCTTAAAGAATGTTTGTAGAATTTATGGTTAGCCCTGTCTATCAAATATTTCTTTATTGTTAAGTTTTGTTCTTCAAGTTCCCTTTGTTGAGAATTAAACTTCTCTTTCCAAATCATTAATGTTCACTTCATTCCAAAAACAAAAGGATCCTATGGCCAAGTTAGATTTTCCCTTTGACATCCCATATCTCTTGAAGAGTTTGTCATGACCTTATTTAGACTCCATTGCCCAATGAACCAGATATTTCCTCTTTCTGTCTATCTTTCTTAGACATTTCATGTTCTATTGTATTAAACTCAATCCAACCAAACAAACATCTGCACTTTATAACTAGTCTAAAATCCATACTCAAAGCACACAAGATAAACCTTTGCAAATAAATATTTGAGAGATCCCTCTCTAAGAACAGGAGGACTAGATCCTGGAACTCTAAAGATTGGTTCTGATGTTGCCTTGTCTTTTGATTCGCCAAACTATCAAAACACGGGACACCAAAAATTACCATGTGGATTTAAATTGGTTCTGATTTTTTCATGGATCTTGGTGTGTTTTGGAAGAGGCGGGAAAAGAAATAGTTTGTTCTGATTGATAGTTGAGAGTGGATTTTATTGGGAAGTTTGTTGTTTTTGTGGGAACTAAAATATATCTCAATAAAAAAATGACTTTTATTTATTTCAATCTTATTAAATTTGATGTTGTTGTTAATTTTATTGTAATGTATAAAATTGGGTGTAATTTTTTTCGTAGCATTGCGACAAATATGGTTAGAATGGGCTTTTGTTGACCATCATCAACTGTGGTTAATTATGTGCAAATATGTGGTTTCTTGAATAATAATGAAATTTCAACTTATGTGTTTTTTTTATTTTATGTATGTTTTCATTAATAATACTACATTTATTGAGTTTTGAAAATATAATATTAATATTTTAGTATAATGTATTAATATTTAAATAATTAGTTATTTAATATTATCTATCAATATTAATAATGTTTAATTATTATATTTATTTTATTAATAATAGTAAATAAAATATGACGATGATGATGGTTAATGTCTACTAAGTCCAATGTCATCTATCGAATCTTAGGAAAAGAGTTTAATTGTGATTCTTCAAAATATTATTTCTGTGATCAAGGAGAAGTGAAATAAGTGCTCCAAGATTGTTACAGTTGGGTTGGCTTAGTAAGTCAAAGAGATTGGAGGTCTGACTGATGATAGGGAATTGGTGGCGGATGTGTGCAAGGGTGGGGCCATCTAGAAGGAAATGATTTTCATCTTCCCCATTCTTAGTATCACATGTCTCGTAAATTATGTCGTGTCAAGGAGTCTTTGAGAGTACACCATCCCCCGATCTCACTTTGAAGCTCATGAGAATTAGTTCTTATCCTACCGATGTTCATTTTCTTCTTAGTGTTGGTTAGCATAGAAAGATAAGTCTCGTTATCAAGGGTGGGGTTGATCATCTCCTTATAGTATCTTATTTTCCTTTTACATTCTAGCTCATCATCCCACATCTTGCACTTAAAATTGGATGTAATAGTATCTCTGATATTATCCTTGCTTCCCATGATGATCTCATCCTTAATCGCGCAAAAGTTGAGCCATTACTCGACATCCTTATGCCACCCACACTTGAGGCATAGGTGGGGATTTTGACTAAAGTTAGAAGCAAGTTTTTGGAGCCACATGGATTCGACATTGTGAAGCTTCTTCTTATACATTAAATAACCAAACATAGCCATACTTTCAATGGGGGATAGGCGAGCTTCGATCAAGAGCATAGGATAGGGAGTGTTACACTTGATCTTGAGGTTATAGGTTATGAATTTCTTTTGGATCATATCAATATTTCTCCACAACTCTCTAGATATACTGCAGCCCCAAACCCCACATCTATATAAGATAGAAGCAGTGACCACAGTCTCAAAGAGGAACCTTTTTTACTTCAAATGTAAATATCGATCGTCTTACAAAATTTTTCAAGGTCATAATAAGCTTTCCAACCTCCAATATTTTTTTTTCAGTGTTATCATTCCATTTGAGCTCATGAGGAAAGTCAATACCCAAGTATTGATAAGAATAAACCAGCTCTGGAAAATGATCATAAGTGAAAGTGTCATGGGTGATCTTTTTGGAATTAATGATCATGACATTATTCTTGTCGGTATTAACTTGCATACCCATCTTGGCTGAGTAGACATGAAAAGTCTTAATTTACTTCTCCAAGTCATTGTGAATTTCTTATAAAATAATTACCTATAATTATTATTATTAATTAATTGTTCATTAAAATTTATTTTATATTATTTATTTTATATTAATTATATTTAATTATAATATAAATAATTTCCTTCAATTATATATATATATATATATATATTTATTTATTGAATTTTGAAAATGCAATATTTATACTCATATATAATTTATTAATATTTAAATAATTAGCTATTTAATAATAGTTTATTTTATTATAAATATTATCTTTATATTTATATTATTAATTTACATTAATATGTTTAATCAACTATTTCGGAAAAATCACAATATCATTTGGAGGGCCGACGAGTTTCAATAAAAACATTCTGAGACATTACATCATAAATATTTCTAATATGATTTAGTGGAAGATTTTTATTGAATAATGAATATGGATCACATACGTTTACATTCTGAATTAATATGCTTAATTTAATTTTTTATTATTACCAGTAATTTATTTATATTAATTCATTATTATATATTATTTTGATAATTATAATTATTAATTAGAATTAATCTAAAATTACTGTATTAATTTTGATGTGCTAAGTGTCTTTTCAGTTTATAAACATGTGCATACTTGTCTCATTAGTTTGCATAAGGATTGAGGTGTTTGTCCATGACTTATAGATTATTTTTAGTGAATTAGAAGCATAAAATAGGTTTAAATAACACTGAACAGCTATGTAAAACAGAGAAATAAGTCACCACATGAAATATACACAACATTCATGATGAAGTATTTCACCCCTCGTCAGCTACATCTGTTGGTCCAACTCCCAATGGCATGTCCATCTTTCATTATACTCAAAATTTTACAAATAAATGTAGTTACAATGCTCTAATGGTTTTTTTCTCTGGACCAATCACTCCAGAATGCTCCAACTAGTCAAAAATGACTCTTCATTCACTCTTAATGGGTGAAAATTGAGTCTCCTACTCTTTTGCCGAGTTTCACCTAGAAAAGCTCCACTAAAAGTGGAGAACTCCACTTCACTAGAGCTATATTAGCAAATCCCGCCCAAAATGACGTGCTAGCCAAACTTCTGCCGGAATTAATTGTGGCATTAAGTTTTAGTGCTTGGGCACATTACCCCCAAAACCTGCGGTTAACATCCATCGATGGTTGGGTGGAACCCATGTTATAAATCGTGGTTGAAAACCTGAATCGTGACTGAATTATCGAAGTTTACAATAGCCTCATGGAGGACACAGTTAATTGTTCCATGTGATAGCATACACAGATATTTTGGCAGAGACTGCGATTTTCATAACTGTGTGGTGTTTTCATTTTAACATATGCCATGTGAAACCACTGAGTACCGCTAGTGGGTTGTGACCGCCAATGATCCCCAACCCCCAAATGTAATTTCATTACAACATATTACAAACCCCGTCGACATGATATGTTAATCACTAACGTGTAACTCAGGCGGTAGAGCTTGCGAGAGGTCGTGGGGTCGATTCCTACGGACCTAACCAAAAATTTTAACAGTCCATTATAAGGACATTTGGCGGCCTTAGGGCTGGCCACGTGTCACCTTCTGATTTTCCCTCTTCAAACCATACCAAAATCATTCGAGTAATAGGATTCAGACACTTGTCAACCTATAATTTATTTTGAGGAAGGAATATTCCTCATAATATTCACTTTTTGCTGAGTGTGCATCCCAGTCAAACTTGGTCAAACTGTCGCAAATCTACCTGTTTAGCATTTATATCTAAACACGATATCTCCCTCATTTGACATCGATTTTTTAGACCGTTCATGATGACGGAATCAGGAAGACGAGATCTACACAACCTTCTTGGTTTCAACCCAATCTTGTAATTTTGAATTTTGAGCAAAAATTATGAACTCCTGATCACTCCTCTCTATTGGGAAGCTTTTGGACCCCAAAAGACTTGATTACCTATTCAGTAGATGAGGGTAAAACTTCCTCATCTTTCCAACCTCCGTCCATTTAGCCTTGCTTGTTTTAGTGCCTTTGAGCCCAACTCAAAGGTAGTCAACACTTCCCCTCTTGGATGCTCTTGTCCTTCTGTCAAGAATTATATCTTCTTTGAGCTCATCCAAAAATTATGGTGAGAAATATTCAATACAAGGTAGCTAAACATCACTTACTTGATCATAGATCAAAGGCAGCTCATACAAACATAATTTTTCAGCATTAACAACTGGATACATTTTCATATAAGAAGTCAAGTCAAGCTAAAATGCATTATTACCAACTTGTTTTATGATCTTGAATGGACCATAGTGAATGGTTTTGAGCTTTTTACCTTCCCCTTGCATCCTTTCTATTATAATGTGAAACCATACCTCATCTCCCTCTTGAAGCTTGTGATCAACCTGGTGTTTTTCATGCCTCTCTTTGTATTTTCTTTGACTTTTATCAAGTTGTTCTTGAAATTGTTTATGTATAATCTAAATTTGCTCAAAGGA